>OX276394.1:29413138-29676118 GCA_946251805.1 Cybosia mesomella | reverse complement strand
TGACGAAATTATTCTATGATAATTTCTAATTCAAGGTGGTTTGCACAAATCATATTTTAGTCGGTTCAAGCCCGACATAACCGCCCGAAGGGATTAATCCAAAGCCCGAAATAATCCGAAGGGATTTCCGCACGAAAAAAAAAAAAAAAAGGTATCACCTTATACCGGGGTGCTTGGTTGGGGACCTCCACGCGGTGCACCCTGGGCAACGGAGACGGCAGCGCCTCTCTCCTAGGGTGGGAGAGACGCTGCCGCCTACGGCCAACTCCGACCGAGGCGAGGACGGCCCTGTTGAGGGCTGTTCGGAAGCTTTGCACGTGTCCCTCTGATTAGCAGATGGCACAGTGGAGAGCAAGTAAGGGGGCCATCTCGAAACCGGAGATGGCCCAGGGTCAGTCGGGGTGCGAGGGATATGCTCTATGGGTAACCTTACACCCCGGCGTCTTAAGACCCGAGACGGCGTGCGGTTTTAGTCGGTGCAAGCCCGACATAACCGCCCCCGCTGGCCGGCGGGGGGGTATCCGAAGGGATGTCCGCACGAAAAAGAAATAAAACAAAAAGGTATCACCTTACACCGCGAGCGCGTAGGCCGCCGCCACCTCCTTCTGCGAGCATGTGATGCTCGCGAAAGAGATGGCGGAGCGCGCCCGGGAGAGGCTCAGAACTCTCCAGGCCCGCCGAGCCCGCAACATGCTCGCCGCGCGTCGCAGGCGACTCAGGCGCCGGAGGTCGCTCAACGACCTCCGTCCTCCATGAGCGCAGGCCTGGGGGTGGCAGATGAGGCCGCCTGTCACCCCAGCAGAAGCAGGCCGGGACGGCGGTAGTGCGACTAGCGCCCCTCCCCCAAACCGGGGCAAGACGGGGACACCGTGGGAGATGGCTCAGGGTCAGTCGGGGTGCGAGGGATATGCTCTATGGGCAACCTTACACCCCGGCGTCTGCAGACCCGAGACGGCATGCGGTTTTAGTTGGTCCGACATAAACGGTTACCCGAAGGGATTTCCGCACGAGAAAAAAAAAAAAAAGGTATCACCTTATACCCGAGGGGGCCATCTCGAAACCGGAGATGGCCCAGGGTCAGTCGGGGTGCGAGGGATATGCTCTATCCGCACGAAAAAAAAAAGGTATCACCATAAAGAAATTAGTATGTATTCAAAGTATAATATTTTATCTTTACTGTTTATTGTTTAATCATCTGTACTAAACAGGTTCCACAAACAGGGGTCGTAATCAAGTTTAACGTAAGTGCACTATTCCTTAAACCATGTTATAAAGTTTACAAAATTTTCACATCAAATTTGTTGGAGTTCGCATGCCCTCGCTTCCTTATCACTCCTAGTTATTCTTGTAAGAGTTGCAAAGTTGGCTCGACAAAGGCCTTAAGAGGAAACCATTATGGTACTCGACGTCGTGCCGCGGACGCTTCATTAGACAAGAAAGAGTGAAGAGCTACCACCCAAGAGAAAAACCGACTACGTTGGTTCAGTTGTTTTTGATATTGCGTGTTGAGTTTTTGATGAATTTGGAAAAATATTATGCACAATACACCGTTCAAATGTTTAACTAGTATTCAGTAACTATTCGCAAAAAAAAGGAAATTTTAAAAGTATTACTTACTTTCATTAATATGTAAGAACTTTTTTTTTCTTTTTTTCGTGCGGATTTTCCTTCGGATACCCCCCCGCCGGCCAGCGGGGGCGCTTATGTCGGGCTTGAACCGACTAAAACTGCACGCCGTCTCGGGTCTTCAGACGCCGGGGTGTAAGGGCCCATAGAGCATATCCCTCGCACCCCGACTGACCCTGGGCCATCTGCGGTTTCGAGATGGCCCCCTCGGGTTTGGGAACCACGGTGTCCCCATCTTGCCTCGGTTTGGGGGAGGGGCGCTAGTCACCCCACCGTCCCGGCCTGCTTCTGCTGGGGTGATAGGCGGCCTCACCTGCCACCTCCAGGCCTGCGCTCATGGAGGACGGAGGTCGTTAAGCGACCTCCGGCACCTGAGTCGCCTGCGACGCGCGGTGACCATGTTGGGGGCTCGGCGGGCCGGGAGAGTTCTAAATCTTTCCCGGGCGCGCTCCGCCATCTCCTTCGCGAGCATTACATGCTCGACTCCCACCACGATGGCTGCCATGAGTTCACGCCTCGGCGCCTCCCAGGCCGGGCAGTCCGCCAGCGTGTGCAGCCCTGAGTCCTCGCTCGCGTCGCAGCGATGATACTCAGGCGTTGGCTCCTTCCTGATCCGATGCAGGTGGTCCCCGAAACAACCCTTCCCGGAGATCAAGAACAATATGGCAATGACCCTCGTAAACAAGATTTGATTTAAGATTTAAAGTTGTAGCATAGTGGCACAAAAAGTCTAATTCAATCATGTATAAATTGTATTATCAAATCTTGGCAAGACGCGTCCACAATATCTGGAAACTTATTGTATTCAACTGTTAAGTAGAGACTTGAGATCAGGTGACAGGCTAGGCCTTTGAGGTAAGCCTATCGTTTGTTCAATATCTTTGTTTACATAGAACAAGTTTACGTTACTAGATTTAGTCCCAGTACCCGCATTGCGATAACTTTAGTTGATATTGGTGCTTTACGGTGTAAAGCTTACGGTGACTTTATTTGTGTCACAGACACGCAGACGTTGAAAACACAATTAGGTTACACCTACTTAAAATCAGAATAGACTATAAACCGGATGCACTATGACCGTATAATAATGTGATTAAATGGGTATGTAATCTACTTATGTACTTTGAAATGTAAAAATATGAATTAACTAGGTATCAAGTTTTGCAATATTGGTATTTAACTTTGATATATCTGAAGAAATTGAAAATGGAAGTGCAATTACATGTATCTAACAAGTATAAAGCACCCTCCAGACGGACGCTCCGCGTGTTAATTTGCGTCGTTGACGTCGCGACGCAATGAGCGGCCACAGAGCGTCTTATTAGACACGTAGCGAGGCGTGCCTCCGGTGATATCGTCGCATCACATGTGACGACGAAATGTAGGAATTCATTATTTTATTACTCTTATTAGTGTAGCTTTGTTAGTCAAAATTGGCACATTACACACTAGCAATATAAAACTTTGAGCCATAAGAATATTTTACATACCCGCTTTTTAGTTAATATGAATTAATTATACCTATTATTATTTAAATAACAATAACCACCGCTGTAGCCAGCCAGTCAGTTAGGAAATTATAATATTATGCATATAGTTTTTTTTTATTATGCATCTAGGTTAAACATTTAAATAATGTATTAGCCCAAACAGATAGATTGGGAATAATGAGATTCTAGAAGGAACAAATATACTTTTTTATAATGAAGAAGCTGAGCATGAGTTTTAAAGTATGTTTAACCTTCTTGTCGTCATAGCGATCGTTCTACGGCTAACGCACATTTAAGTTAACTTTAATATATGTGTAAAAAAAGAAGAAGAAACATAAAAATGTTTAAAGTTTTTGATAAGCTAGCCAAATATATAACCATTTCAATAACATACCATCACTTAAATCATGTGTAAAGTACTTGAAAAGTACCCTCAAGATGCATCCAAGTCCTGTCGTCACGTACCACGGCGGATAGGAAATCGATGTCATTATGATAGATTATCCATAAGGGCAACGTGTGTCTCTGATTGGCTTTGTTACGCCCGTCTTCAGCATCTGAGAGCATCCTCGAACTCGGCCAACTAATTTGACAGATCGATGGTCGGCCCCGCGTCTTTGCCAGTGTGGGAGTGACCTTAATGACCTGAGATGGCAGACGTTAGCAGTATCATGCCGAAAACTATGATACATCTTTAGTCCCTTATGTATTGCGGATATGTATTAGTATATGTATTAGTATAGGGAATATTTTTTCTAGGTTTGTCAATCATTGTTGAAGTCACAAAACATAAGAAATTTGTTTGGCAAAAAAAAAGGATTACAATTCTACATGATTTTTTGTATGTAAACGTAAGTTCGGGGTGCGAGGGATATGCTCTATGGGCAACCTTACACCCCGGCGTCTGAAGACCCGAGACGTCGTGCGGTTTTAGTCGGTTCAAGCCCGACATAACCGCCCCCGCTGGCCGGTGGGGGGGTATCCGAAGGGATATCCGCACGAAAAAAAAAGGTACTCTTATAGTATTTGAATTGAAAATGAATAAACTCTTCAAAAGCAGCATGAAAATGTAACCCTTCGGAATAGTTGAATTCATTCAGTGACAGCATATGTGAAATAGAACTCTGTCACTGCCTTCTAGATTTTTGTAGCTATTTGATATAGGAGTCACGAATTTTGAAATGGCAATATTCTTATTTCTCGGATTTGGCCCACTAGTGATGACGTTTAGTGGGGAAAGTAGAAGCACCCTTGGATACTGTGACTGTTATGACTATACTTTCTTCTTCCTTCTTTCGCTTTTTTCTTAGTCTACTTTAGCGCTCTATGAAATTATCATTTTTTATTTATGATAGATATTCAGTATTTCAGTACATAACATAAGAATATCGTAACGGTTGATTACATGCAAATTATTATAGGGAACCGCCAAATTTATGGGTGTGGGAGTAAGACACATGAAACGTACTTCACCCCAGAGCATCACCCTTTATTTTGACTCACAAAAGACTGGTAGCCGACCTAATGAACACAGTTCAGGTCGTGGTGGTGAATACATTACTGGGCCTTTAAGTTTCGAACCTCTATTGGGACATAATTTGACTCCTCTGTTTTGGTGGATACACTTAGACGTGTATGTTTATTTTATCACTCTTGAATGAACTGAATAAATAATAGTTAGATAGATAACTTAATAAAATTGGAAAATAACCAATAGTACGTCTATACACATATATAGACATATTGATGCATGCAAATATTTGCATTGAGCGGGAATCGAACCCGCGCCCTCTGTCGTAGCAGTCGAATGCACTACCGCTACGCCACAGAGGCCGTCGACTGAACTGTTGTCGTTTCGTGATAGTTTATCGCTTGGTTATTAAATATCATAAGGTAATCCCACTAAAAAATTCTACTAAAGAATAAAGTGTACTGTATAAAAACACACACAAATCATATATGAACTTACACAGTATTTCAAGACTAAGTCCAACTATTTAGTAATCTGTGGTCCAAGTATATAAAATTGTTGTACACATTGAATTTGCGTCACTTGCGGATAACATTTTGTCAAAATTTTATCTTTAGAGTGGCGTCTCCTAATAATAGGTCTTATTATGAATAGCCACAGGTTCAGGCACCAGGTCAGAATTGTATTGGTGTCAGAACTGTACTGGTGTCAGATCTTAAAAATACTTATATTTAGGCAATTGTTGGTACCACTTGACTCAATTGTTTAATGTAGATAGGAAATAAGGAAAATATATTTTTATTGTATAGTTGAATTATTAGATAAAGAATACTCGACGTATGTTTATTTTAATACTATTGCGACATTAAATTAATTTATACAACAGATTACAGCGTACCTACGATTTATCCACAGGTGAATGAGGTTTATTTGTCCGTATGTCGCGTGGCACGTAACTCGACACAGCGTACGAGTATGCAAATTAAACGTGTTTCATCTTGGCATTTTCACGGGAGCTTGTCACTGTCAAGCTTGTACGTCTGTTTATTAACTTTTTGCTAATTAGACAGGCCTCGGGCACGTCTGCGAGTATGTTGGCATTTTTAATTACGCCCATAATTTTGTCTGGCGTAGAGCCGTGCTGTACCACTGGGCCGCTTTACGAACATTTACACAAAACACACTTGCCGTCATTGCTGTCTAATTCTCTTGAGTGTTTTTATTAAGAATGATAAGTGAACGAAGAAAATAGAAAAGTTTTCTCTCACTCACCCTTATTGCTATTTGATGTGTGCGAATAATTAATACCGTTTAATCGTTTCACAGTTGGCATAAGTGAAAAATGTCACGAATCAAATTAAGCAAAATCAAAACAAACAAAAGGAAGGGTATGCAATGTAATCACTTCGGACTGTCAAACACACTCGCAGGTACGCCAGCTTACGGACGCATTTAAGTTAAAATTTTCACTCCCCAGTAGCTTTTTACTAATTCGCCAAGTGAAAAGGGTTCGCCGAAGTAATACAGTTTACTGCTTATTCAGTATTTATACGTTCAGGGGGCTGCCACTCGTCTCTAGACGGCGGTCGATGCAAGGAAATTTGTAAAATTAGCTGTAATTAGTACCCGTCAATAATGATATGGGCTATTTCAATATAATGTCTCAAAAATAACCTATTAACGATTATATTATTATACTTTCAAGATAAATCTTTCGTGGATTATCATGTTCGGCTGCAAAAGCAACATATGAACGACTATACAGGAGTAGTAATATTAAAATAATAAAAATATAAGGTACACGTTTAATAATTTTCAATCTAATATATTTCTCTACCAAGTAGGTCATACATAGCTTCTAAATTATTTTCTATAAAGTAATAGTTACGTACAAATTGATTTCCAATACTAATATAATGTAATCGAATTTGAAGCGTACTAAAGATGGTGGTATTATTAAAATCCTACAAAGTTAGAAAGGCAATAAAGAGTTAGAAGGAGCGTGAGAGCGAGGTGCTTTGTTTACGAGCCGGATAACATCTCCAATCGAGCGTAATGTATTTATGATTATTGTTCCAACTCTTGTAAAGAAAAGTATAGAGCTTTAAGGTAATACACCTATTATAGTAAAGACCCGTGCTGAAATTGTTTTATCCGGAGTAAATACGAACTCAAAAAGTAAGCCTTCATTTAAATAGGATATGAAATGAAACAAAAATGTATCCAATTTAGGGTAGAGATTTTTCCTTCGATAAATTTATTGCTAGGCAAAATTTGAAATTAAGCCTAGCAATAAAAAAAATTTGATATGAAAACTAGTTTTAGTTTTCATATCAAATTTTTTCATATAAAAATTTAAATATCATATCAAAATTTTACACAGACATTTTATATACATAAACATGTATATTAAATGACTGTGTAAAATTTCGAAAAAAAAAATGACGACCTGTTTAAAGACATATAATAATATTATATAACCTCGGCGTATGTATGTCAATCAGATCGATGATATTTTGAAGAAAGAGTCAAGAGTAACCTCAACCGGCGAGCACGTATGAAAATAATTATGAAAGTAGAAGAAAAAGTTGCATATGTCAGGATTGTATGTATGTATATATACCTTTTTTTTTTTTTTTTTTATCGTGCGGAAATCCCTTCGGATACCCCCCCGCCGGGCAGTGGGGGCGGTTATGTCGGGCTTGCACCGACTAAAACCGCACGCCGTCTCGGGTCTTCAGACGCCGGGGTGTAAGGTTACCCATAGAGCATATCCCTCGCACCCCGGCTGACCCTGGGCCATCTCACCACTAACAGCATCGCTCATCCTGTCTCCTCTGAAAGCAGAGGAGTACGGAGAGCGATGTGTTCCCGCCACGTTGGGTATTGGCCGACGATCAATGCTAACCCTATGAAGGGGTGAAGGGGAAGCCATTGACCGCCGCCCAGGGTGTACCGGCCGCTCCGATTCCGTTCCCCCCGGACTGCAGCGGGATCGGAATCGGAGCGACACTCGAGGAGGTTACCCAACACACACCTCTATTTCTACGTACCTACTCAAAAAAGATATAACCGCTTCCAATCAGGTGGGCCATGTTCCTGTCTGTTGCCTAAGTGGTATAAAAAAAATACCGAATAAATCATTATCATCACCCGAGCTCTAATTTCGGTTGCATCCGAAGCTTGCAGTTTGGAGCCCGGGGTCCGCTCTTCTATCGCTCCCGTAGAAGCCAATATGGGACCGAACCCTACTAGTATATTATTAACGTAAACTCAATTTTAGTTTAGTTAGAGTAGTATAAAAGAATTTAAATTAGTTTGTAACCTAGGAGTTTAAACAGAGAGTGTAAGGAAAAAAATCGTACGCGTTTGACCTTAGTATTTCATTTGAGTCACCATGACTTTGGGCTCTCTAGAACAACTGTGTAGTTCATTATGATAAGTATACAGATACAATAAACAAAATCCCTTTGCACATGTTACAACTTCCAAACACGGCCCCTGTAGATTCCTTCGCCCATCACATCATAGCATTACAGTTAAGTCTATCGACAAGCAAACATTGTATATTAGCTGGCGATGCCCTAAATATTGAAGCCTCGTCTTAATCCGATGGTGGCAAGAGCAAGCCGCTCCTTAATCCATCACGTAACCGAGACTCGACGAGAAATCGTGTTACATCAACGAAAAATGTATTATAAGGAGGGGAGGGGGTTACCCCCTACGATCGGACAAACTTTGCTAATACCACCCTCTAACATAATCGCAGAGCCTTTTACGAGAGGAATTTATAGGGCTGGGCCCGATTTCTTGCTGTATTTATGACATTACGTGGCTCTTACGTGTCGGCATCGCTGTGCAGTTAATTAGGATGAGAAAGTATCGCAGATCGACGTGACGACGGCTGTGTAGTTGTTTATTAGTTGTTAGCTCGTGTTGCACCATACTCTGAAACAGGTTCTTTGAGGGATGTATAAGTTGTTTTACGATGTCGATATAGTTAACACAATAGTTAACTTTAACACACTAAGTGAACTGAAAGAAGGGCGATGGTGGCTTTTCATTCGTTGTGCGTAAGCTGTGGTTATAATTTCAAAATAAATAGTGATGAATTACTTCCATACGGCGTCTTGGTTAGGAGGTTCTTGTCTCGGGAAGTCAAATGTGTCACTGTATTGAATATAATTTAATTAAGTTGTGTAAACCACCATGTAAAAATTCTACTTGTTTCATTATATGATTAAGACCTCGTTGATGTTGACCGTGTTTGTGCTTATTTTTGTATGCATGGTTCCAATCATCCAATGTCAACCATGTCATGGTTCAAATTCTGCTTCGGGTGAATATTACTTGGTCTACTAGTTAAAAATATCTCGGTATTAGTACAAATTCTGTAACGTACATTGTACACGGCAACACACTCGGCTTGATTACTTGGGACCAAAAATATAGTTAGCAGAATGTGCGTGTAACTCAGGTACATTTTAGATTATCCTGAGTTAACAAAAAACGTAGTGTATTAAAACGAATTTGAAATGCGTAAAAAGAAGCTACATAATGAATTTTTGCTTTTAACCGTAAGCAACATGAATATTTAATTAAAATCATATTTTAACCAATCTGAGTACGAGGTTGGATGACCACGGCATGTAACCTGGTCGAAATCCCAGTAAGTTTAAAGGCACGTAATATGGCATCTGTACCGTGACATAATGCGATCACGATATTCGCGTATACTAATACGCGTTAACTTCGGAATAGATCAAGGTATGTTTATTTCTGCAGTCTCGACAAGTAAGTATTAAGTTATGGTTTATGAGTCTCTAATCAACTATCTTTTATACGTGTGTAACTCTGTGGAGTTTCAAGATTTTATGTTTTACTGCTCATTACCCTTAAGGTGTAGCTTGATGAGTTATAGTCCTGATTTTGACAGTGTCTCAGTTCTACTGAACTACAAAATTTCGTAAAGATCTACCTTGTGATAATAAAGTTGTCATCATAAATATTTTATATCGATTTAGGTCTACCACTCCTATCATACCTATAATAGCGTAATGATAAGTATATAGCGCAGTTTATGAGCATGCCCTAGAAGAATGTTCCTGAAAAATTTCAATCAAATCTGTTCAGCGGTTTTCAAGTTATGCTCGGCCATCGATAGTTAAAAACAGACAAACAGACAAATGGTAAAAAATTCTAAAAATCACATTTACGGCAAAATATACAATGTACAGTTTTACCCTCGATACGATTTTATTATATGTGTAGATGTATAGATTCAGGTTAACATACTCCTAAGTATATAATCATGATTGGCGAAAGTTTGAAAACATATTTACATCTAAATGTAGAGGAAGGTAATCTGAATTTGAAAAACATCTGGCTCTTATAGTATTCAAATAATAAGTTAAAACAATTATTAAATCACATTGTCGAAATTTATTAGACATAATGCTAGTGTGCCTACCTTGGCAACATTAGACGCTTATTGATATCATTATCTAGTACATACATCGATTGTGGTGTAACGCGAGTAATTCAACAGCTCACGTCAAAGTTGCGAAGTCTTAGCAAGTCCGGGCCCCAGGTGAGAATGTGCTAGACGCCAACTGGCTAGACGAGTGAGCTGCCCGCGAGCCAATAATGCTGCATGCTAACTCAAAATACATAAAGATGATGAAAATAGCCAACAAGTTTGCCAGCTTGTTACACTACTAATGGTTACTTCAATAAATATACCCACATAACCCACATTTACCAATGACCCTAAACTCTCATAACACCATAGGTACCAAATTGTACCAAATGGTACTAAATTGTATTTTCACACTGTTGATATATTTTGCAAGCTATTTTCAATCATTTGGCAAAGAGATTTTTCTATGGTTTGTTCCACATTCTCCCTACGAAGTTTTACTGGACATACCAAACCTGATATTAAACGTTGGTTTATTGAATTTTAGGTTTGTATCATTTCAAATTGCCACGTTAAAGGAACTGCCAGAAATAATTGAATTGTTTAATAAGAACGATGTGGTTTTCAACCGACTTTGAAATAAAGAGGAGGTTCTCAATTCAGATGTTGAGTCCATTGAGCATAATTTAAGTATAACGATTATCTATATATGAGTTAATATTAAATGCCAATATATTCAGTAATTTCTAATAAGAAATTGTCAGGCTGAAAATGATATAGGAAATAAGAAACATACCTAATATATATTTTAAAACGGTTAATATTTATATTTACGACGGTGGCAAAAGGCATACATACCGTCGTATGGTAAGTATTTAATATGCTTATTTTTACAATTCACAGCATATATTTATGGCAATATTTAGGTATTATGCTTTCGGGTTTCATTGTTATTCATCTAAACATAATGTTGATAGTCAAATCGTCAAAGTAAACTACCCCACTTCTCAATCCTTATATTGGAAAAAGATAATTATTTCAGACATTTTGACAGTTTGTTGAAATAAACAGCGGTATGTCGATGATGTATAAGTGAATTCGACAATGCAGAAATAGGTACTTGTACGATATAAGTGGAGGCCGCGAGTTGTGGCTTTGTTCTCGAAACTTCGTCGGTATTGTGTTGTATCTTATTGCATATGGCGTCGTAAAGGTAGTCTCACTTTATTATGAATTTCCATGGCTTCTCACAATTTCTATTAGAAAGTATTAATATAAGACCCGGATGTGTAACTGTAAAATTTTAATTAAGTACGTATTAGGTATATAAAATTTGGGGTGTGTGTTGGGTAACCTCCTCGAGTGTCGCTCCGATTCCGATCCCGCTGCAGTCCGGGGGGAACGGAATCGGAGCGGCCGGTACACCCTGGGCGGCGGTCAATGGCTTCCCCTTCACCCCTTCATAGGGTTGGCATTGATCGTCGGCCAATACCCAACGTGGCGGGAACGTCCGTACTCCTCTGCTTTCAGAGGAGACAGGATGAGCGATGCTGTTAGTGGTGAAATGACCCAGGGTCAGCCGGGGTGCGAGGGATATGCTCTATGGGTTACCTTACACCCCGGCGTTTGAAGACCCGAGACGGCGTGCGGTTTTAGTCGGTGCAAGCCCGACATAACCGCCCCCGCTGGCTGGCGGGGGGGTATCCGAAGGGATTTCCGCACGATAAAAAAAAAAAAAAAAAAGGTATATAAAAATTTTTCAAATCTAACAATGAAATTTATAAACGGATTGATTGGAGGTGCCATTCCGAGACTGGCCGCAGGCAGCAACCACAGTTGCGGTCGACTGCAGTGCGGCCAGTGGTTGCGACAATTTGCATTCCGAGCACAGCGGCATCGCCGCTGCAGTCGCCTCTCTTGTGGCGAAATAACTCAGTAAATCACGTATCTTTATGCGAGACAGAATGTCGGACGTGTTTAATGCTACTAATAGTTTATAAAATTATATCAGAATTATATCTTTAACTAGATTATTCGGATAGCTTAGATGGGACATATCGTAAATTACTGTATGTACAGCAACAATGTTATTTAACTCTTCTGCCTCTTGTTCCGAAAAGCTAATTTTTGATCTGGTCCAACCCAACGTGATGTCACGTATTGATGCTTAGCGGTCAGCGTCAGTCACACTTCTGGTTTTGCGATCTGTAGTCGTGACGCGACTCGACTGCAAGAGGCGCGTCGCGACTGCAAGCGGCAGCCAGTAGTGTCGCTGCGGGCGGTCACCGAATGGCGCTTTGAAATTAATCCAATCTAATAAAATTTAGGAAAATCATTTCTCATAGATATTTCTAGTTTAATTTTGGAGACAGTGCCACACTAAAATTTTGTTGAGATAAATATAACACCCTAGTACTTATTGGTCTTAGCAGAATGTCTGGTCAAATGCTAAGTGAATGCCATTATTTTAATTCATTCTCAATTTAAGTTTTCATCTCAAAGTAGGAAACATACTTTTAGATTTATTTTCTTTAGTTATTAACACGATATAATTAAATGAATTATTCTTATCAGCAGGCATTTTCGTTTCATAAATTTATTATTTAATTCCAAGTTTTATTTTTAGTAAAACCAAGCTCGTTAACATAATAGCATACGAGGTAGGTATGATCAATCATAAAATTTAATTCTAAAACACTCAGTTTATTCAACATTTAGAACTTTGTTAAAAATACAAGAGAGTCGAGAGTTGAAATTAATTATCATTCACAAAACTCGGCACCGAGTCAGCCTACACGAAATCTTTACGCTTCAATTGAGCCAGTTTATGGCAAAATTAATTACTGGCTAGAGAGGATCGACTATAATAGTTTCCCGCCGGAATTATTATTGTGAAGGGGTCCACGGCCGACGAAATTGTGTCCGAACAAGAAAATTAGTGAGCGTAAAACGGGGTGTGAATTTGGAAATCAAAGAGCCTGGAGAACTTGTTCATAGTCCATTGTGACGGTCCATCATTTACATGGGACGCCACCTATACACAATTTGCTGATAACTCATTCGCAAGTTGAGCTTTTGAGGAGCGAGGACACTTTGAGTTGCTTAATTAGAATGTGTGGTGACAGGAGCTCAATTGTTACGAATTCGGTGCGGCGGCGGCGTTTCGACGCGAGTATACCTAGTGGTTTGAAATAATATAATCATTTATGAAAACCTATTTGATCTTTAGTGATTACTAACCAATGAGTGAGATGTGCGTTATCTCTTCATCATTCTGATATTTTTAGATATTGCGAAATCTAAACACGCGGCATCGTGTCCCGCCAAGTTCAAAGAAAAAGGAACTGAAGACTCAGCAGTCATGTTTAAATTTACAAGAACCATTTCGAGATACTCCTGACCACTTCACAACTCGAAAACTATTTAATCTAAAGCACGTTTATTAAAGCCCCTTAGCTTATCTAGTATCCAAAATTTTACAAATGTTTCTCAAATAGGTATTCATATATTAACATTTAAAAAACAGCATTCTTGTGATTGACTCACTCACTAACTTCCTAACCTAACCCATTTCTAGATGAACTAGAAACTTGATATTTGGCATCAAGGTAGACTATGGGGCATACTTCAAAAGATTGTTGCCAAATATTGCAAAAGCCTGAGAATTATTGATAACTAGCTATTGATCCCGTAACTCATAGGAACCTGATTTGTGGATGAAAAGTAGCTTATGTGTTATTCTATACTTTAATCTATCCCTATACCAAATTTCAGCTAGATTCATTCAGTCGTTTGAGCGTGATTGAGTAACAAATAAATATTTGCACAAACTTTCACATTTATAATGTTGGGTAAGATATAATTAGTATCAATAAAGTACTAATGAATTTAACAGAAAACGTGTAAGAAAGACTCCAGATAATGTAGGGGCAATTCACTACAATATATCGAAGGTGAAAAAAAAAAAGGAAAATAGCCAGTCAAATCTTGATCTCGAATTACATCCCAAGTGAAATAATTGCATTTTATAAATTGTTAAAATTTAAGAATTTATGTTGGTTGTAACACCAACAAACAAGAAATTGTTATACAAAATTATTTTATAATGTGTTAGGTTTTTGTAATTAAAATTTTAGGATTTTCTACACAACTTGGCACCAATATAGATCTCAATTTATCGGCGAAGTCTACAATGACACATATTCTTAATGTTGAACTTGGCTCTAATTTTAAATTTATGTTTTTGATAGCATTTACAACAAACTTTATGAGAATGATTAGCACAAAATTTTTTTTTTTGATCATTCTTGATCATTTTTGATAATGTATTTTTGTTACGTATACATAAGTACGTGTACGTAACAAAAATGTAGACATATCAAATCTAGGAAGCGAAAACATTACACTACAGTATATTATTGTTCTGTCTAGTTTGAAAGTGGCTGCTAGTTTAAAAGTGCGTCCCTTAACGGAATGTCTAGCGTCTTGGTATCGCGATATATAGCCGTCGAGGGAGTCCCGTACAGCTGAGATTCTACAAATAGATTTATGGCTCGCGTGCACGAATAACTTATACATATATTTGTTGCGTTTCTTAATACGATGTTTAATCATATTTAGCGAAGTGGCGAAATTCTGGACAATATCAAAAGAATAATAAGGAACAAATAAGACTGATGTTGTACTTCATACTTCCTTCCTTCAGTTCGTAGTCACGCAGTAAAGTATATTTAAGATATATTTAAGAGTATATTTAAGATTTGTATTTTGAGGACTTCATCAAAATACAATTACTGAAACAAAGTATATCCCGACTTAGAATAAAAATGAAAAACTCTAATGGTATTCGAAAATATTTAGAACGCGGATTCGATTGTGAATCTAAGATTAATACGAGTATATTGTGATGTTCATAAGTATTTTTTATTTTTGGAAACCAGGAAATGTTTAATATACACTGATCCAATGTTAGTTCAAGCCCGACATAACCGCCCCCGCTGACTGGCGGGGGGGTATCCGAAGGGATTTCCGCACGAAAAAAAAAGGGGTTCTATTATGCAAATATTCTATACCGGCACTTACTGTACATAAAACAGCATACAAAAATAAAATACAGGTGCAATACAAGCAGGTTAAAGACTGACGGCTCATAAACTAAGGAGCCCGCAGTGTTGGAAAGAATTAAGTATGAATTATGGGCACCCTGGGCCTACGTGATTTATGTGACCGAGATCTGCATTAAATATTGTTTGGTGTCTTGTAAGATGCAGGGGAATACAAACTGAAACAACAAATGAACTTTTGGTTGAGGCAAGAAAACAGAAATAATGAACTAATTGTGTTGTAGATATATCATACTTAATTTATAATTTTTATTATACGATGGAAACAGCATTACAAAGTAACATTTGTATAAGAGTTTAATTTGGATTTTGGTTTTGACGACATTATTATTGTTATTCTCGGATTTAAATATGACTAGCTGCAGTTATGAGAAAAAAAACACCTGTATACCATTGATGTCTATATTACTAAAGTTGTATACTGACAAGTAGGTACTTCCAAATTAGGCCGTGCAGTCCCAGCTCCGCCAGGCCATCGTGGTAGAGTGGAAGGAACAACTTGGGCGACCAATAGCGGCGGTATGGCCCATCATGGAGGATTGGCTAGAGAGGCGACACGGAAGCCTCTCGTACCGACTGACGCAGGTGATCTCCGGTAAGGGGAGCTCCGGGGACCACCTGCATCGGATCAGGAAGGAGTCAACGCCTGAGTGCCATCACTGCGATGCGAGCGAGGAGTCGCGGCTGCACACGCTGGCGGACTGCCCGGCGTGGGATGCGCCGAGATGTGACCTCGTGGCAGCCATCGGGGTGAGAGTCCTCTCACTCGGCAGCATGATTTCGGCAATGATGCGGAGCGCGAGCGCGCGGGCCGCCGCCACCTCCTTCTTGCGAAGGAGATGGCTAGCGCGCCATGCTCGCCGCACGTCGCAGCCGACTCAGGCGCCGGAGGTTGCTTAACGACCTCCGTCCTTCATGAGCGCAGGTTTAGGGGTGGCAGGTGAGGCCGCCTGTCACCCCAGCAGAAGCAGGCTGGGACGGTGGGGCGACTAGCGCCCCTCCCCCAAACCGGGGCAAGACGGAGACACCGTGGTTCCCAAAACCGAGGGGGCCATCTCGAAACCGGAGATGGCCCAGGGTCAGTCGGGGTGGGAGGGATATGCTCTATGGGCAACCTTAAACCCCGGCATCTTTAGAACCGAGACGGCGTGCGGTTTTAGTCGGTTCAAGCCCGACATAACCACCCCCGCTGGCTGGCGGGGGGATATACGAAGAGATATTCGCACGAAAAAAAAGGTACTTCCAAATTCATGCGAATTGATGTATTTAGTTACATTAAACTAACATTGGTGGAAAATAAAACTGTTGGTGTAAAATTGTGATCAATTCAACTGTTATTATTAATTAGCTGTTGCCCGCGACTTCGCCCGCGTTAAGTTCTGAATAGATCAAGGTATGTTAATTTGTGCAGTCTCGATACAAACACGTAATTATTAAGTTATTTCATCCGCATTTTAGAACCCAAAACACAAGCTAATTAAGCTATGCTTACTTTGGGTCTAGATAGCGCTGTATAGAATGTCGTAGAATATTATCTTTTATTATAATATAGAGAGAGTTAGAGAGACAGAGAGTAAAATACTGACATACAATAGCGTCATTCAGAACAGGTTGAAGAAAAAATTTTGGAAGCGCATTTTCAGTGTAAGTTGTTAATCTCTGGAGGTCTTGTTCAAGTAGATCTTTCTTCGAAGCTTTTTTAGCACTGTCAATTATAGCTAAAATGACTCTGACTAATGGAACAGAACTATTAATAACTGACTAGTATTTGGATCGGATTTCATACGAGTTTCTCATTAAATCTTTGATCATCGTAAATAAAACTTTTGATATAATATTTAGAGGGGCTTGTGACCTTCCACCTAAATGTCATTGTATGAAGCAAGCGTTTAGAGAAATAATTACATGTTTATTAGCAAATAAAAGTCACACCTCCTTAGAGTACGAAATCCACAGACTGCACTTACACTTTGTTCAATCCAAGTGCGGTCTATAGGTTCTATTTCACATAAGACTTCAAGCCTTATTTCTATCCAGACAAATAATAGAATGAACATAGAAGGGTAGTCAGACAAAAGTTAGTTTAGATGCTTGTAAGCAGATAGGAAGGCTCTTCTAGACAATACATAGTACGGGAAGGATACCATCCAGAAAATGCATAAAAATATTCTGGCTCGATGAAGGTAAAATTTTCAACATTAAAGTTTTAGTGATTTTATTAAAATACGACCAGCAAGGCAAAAGATAATATATTATGGCCTTGAATGTAAATGGATCATATTTATTTACTATTTTTCATTCAAACCTCTGCATGACTTTTATGAATGATACATAGGTTAATTATTTTTAGCAGGCGGTAACCTCGGTGCGGCGAGACGTGATGAAGGTAACCCGCAGAACGCCACACATGCGACCCGACAGTAATTTTATTATAAGCTCGTTATGCACTAAATTCGTTACATCATGACTTTGTGGTAGGTAATTGGTCTGTGGAGGTTTACAAGCTTCTTAGATAACAATTGTTTATCTTATATAAGGATTTACATGGCTATTCAGCATTTTGATGAGAGCTTTATTAACTCTGTTTTTATTTGCATTTTAAAGTAAAAGTAAAAAATGCTAACGATTTTTAGTAAATTTATATTTATATCCAGGATAGAAAACAATACCTAAACTATTTAGACTTAATTTCTCAGATTGATGAATTCAAATATTGAGATTTTCAACCGCGTGCTATTGACTGGTGCCAGTAAACCAGTTTAAAAAAATACTTTATAAGTAATTTTCTTAAAAGAACTAGTACGAACTTAAAAAAATTGCCTATTTTATTTATTTCATGATGTTGATTTATTTATTTTATGATAAATGATTTATGTCTTTTTTTACTATACAAAAAATGAAAAGGTTGGCGTATGTAATTAAAAACCTCTTTGGTGTTTTATGTTAGCGTTAAAAACTACGTTTACCGCGGATTATATCGCGATTTATTTGTAAATTTTTGCATTTACACTTTTCTCGGTACATCGGTTGCTTTACAGTAGCCGTAGAAATGGACAGACAACGATGGTAGTTGTCTTATGTCCTAAAGTGTATAGTCATCTCAAACTTTCCGAAATCTTCTTATTGTAAGTGTTACTATTTATAGCTTAAAGTATCTTTTAGTCCGCTGAATAGGTGGATCTTAAATTGGTTTTCACCTTTCTTCTCGATAGGAATTAGGATGATTTTGATTTTAGTTTTTGTTTCGCAAGATTTAATATTTAATACTAAAGCTAGTAACTGGTTTAGGTGAGTGCTTGTGGCGTAAGTGAATTTTAGCGCTCACTGTCTTGCGAGCTGTAGAATAATGGGTGTCCGTAAATCCCGGTAGACAAAACTGCCTCACCTGCACTCATTATATTTACGCCGCAATAATAAAACTTTCCAACTCTCTCTGAATATTGAATTCGTTGCGGCGAGGAGAGGCGGTCGCCTTACTTATTGCCGTCAGTTCTGCAATATGCTGGGTAGGTTTTAATAAAGGCTCGACCGACGGGGCATTGCGAAAAGTTTTCGTTTCGCGAAGGCGGACGCTATTGCACCGACAATGAGCCAGGCTAAGCCCCAGTCGAGTTGAGTTGAAGCGTTTTCGTTTGACTAATAGCCGCATGTAAAATTTTGATGCTTTTCCTACATGTTTGACGGGTTAATCTAAGCTCGCTCTCGTCCACAGCAGGTTTTCTGAAAGTCGATGTTGTTTCCATTTATATGCAGTAGCGGTACCGTATTGATGCAATGACAGTATTTTAAGACAGCAATAATTGACCACCATCTACTCTATAGCAAAGTAAGTAATTATTTGAATGTATATGTTTATCATATCAACTTCTGTCGTTGCATACCTCTAATGAAAACTCTTAGAGTGACGTTACAAAGCTGAAAGATACAGGGGAGATTTTATTATTTCTTTGATATAATTTCATGATACATAATTTACGCAGTGCATTATATTTATATTCAGCTAACAGTGCTCGCGGCTTCATCCAAGTGGACTTAGATCTGAGCTTTTTTTTTTTTTGCGAAGGCATTAAAATACTTTTTGTGAAATAAAAGTAGTCTTTATTTTTTTTTTCGTGCGTAAATCCCCCGGGTACCCCCTCTGCCGGGCAGCGGGGGTGTTTATATCAGATTCTAATTGACTAAAACCGCATGCCGTCTCGGGTCTTCAGATGTCGGGGTGTAAGGTGGCCAAGGCATTTCCCTGGCACCCCGGCTGACCCAGGGCAATCTCCGGTTTCGAGATGGCCGCCTCGGGTTTGGGAACCACGGTGTCCCCGTTTTACCCCCGGAAAGAGGGGAGGTGCACAGTGTGCCGCCACTCCAGCCTGCTCCTGATAGGGTGACAGGCGGCTCCACGTGTTACCCCCAGGCTTGTGCTTATGGAGGACGGAGGTCGTTCAGCGACCTCCGAAGCCAAAGTTTTCTCCGCGCATCGCGGGCTAGAGACCTGGGTGTCTCCCGGTCCTGTTCCGCTGCCTCTTTCTCGAACATTACTTGCTCGTAGAAGGAGGCGGCGGCAGCCCACGCGCTCGCACCATCGCTGTGAGTAAGACCCCGAGTTGGCTCCCAATCCAGGGGACGCCACGAGGGCCCGCCTCGAGATCTCCAACGCCGGGCACTGAGTCAGCGTGTGCAGCCCTGAGTCCTCGCTTGCATCACAGTGATGGCACTCAGGCATTGGCTCTTTCCTGATCTGACACATGTGGTTTCCGAAGCACCCCTTCCCTGAGAACACCTGCGTGAACCGGTACGAGAAGTTCCCGTGTCGACTCTCTAGCCAGACCTCCATAACGGCCTCTGTGGCGTAGCGGTAGTGCATTCGACTGCTATGACAGGGGGCGCGGGTTCGATTCCCGCTCAGTGCAAATATTTTTATGCATGAGTATGTCTATTTGCATTGGTCTGGGTTTTTCTATGTATAATATGTATGTATTTACAAAAAAAAGTATATAAATATGTTCATCCGCATTCTAGAACCCATAACACAAGCTAGTTAAACTATGCTTACTTTGGGACTAGAAGCGCTGTGTAGAATGTCGTAGAATATTTATTTATTTATTATAATGGGTCTAACCGCCGCTACTACGGCGTGCCTCTAAAATGAAAGTAACCTAAGTTATGCCTTAACCCTAGTTATGCCTTATGTAATCAGTTATAATATGTGCCAGTAAAAAGCTACCAAAATCAGATCAGCCACCAAACAAACTGACAGATAGACTGACAAAAAATTTAAAAACTTCATTAAGTAACCTTCAGTAATATAGAATACTGGTTAATGCCCGCGCCTCCGCCACGAGCGCGGAGGTCGGTTATCGGTTATTGGTTATATCTCCGGTTTTACTTAATCAATTGCGATCAAACATAGGGCAGATAATAAGTCTAAACAAGACCTTTCTAATAGAAAAAACCGCATTAAGATACATTCAGTAGGTTTTGCGTCCATCGCGAACAAATAGACAAAGATATAAACAGGAAGACAGACAAGAATTCAAAAAAAAAATTTTTGTGTTCAGAATCGTTCATTTAACATAACGCATTTTTTTAAATACCTCTAATGTACAGACACAACTAATTTACAACTTTATAATAGTATAGAATTTAAACAATTAATAGTTTGGTAGCAGGATGCAATGATGAAGATGCATTATCCTGTAGTTACACCTGCAGGCGGATATGCATTAGATGCATTCAGCGCTGCTTGCGGTATACTCAAAGCTCTTCTGATTATTCACACACGTTCACAGGTGCAGACGGGCGTGTGAAACTTTATGGTTTCTTTATATTTCGTTCATTTCACGTTGTCTAAAAAGTACCGGAACGTGTGTAATATTTAGAGTGCATTTTAACATACGATAGTCTGCTGTAAATTTATTTTACAACCTACCAATAACTAGGTCGGTGTAATTTTGTAACCATAATGAAAAAATTGTGTTCAAAATCATATAAATTACTACAATAACATTACTAATATCCCTACTATTATAAATGCGAATGTAAGTTTGTTTGTTACGCTTTCACGCAAAAACCACTGAACCGATTTTGCTGAAATTTGGTACACGGGTAGATTTGACTTTGGGAAAGGACATAGGCTATGTTTTGTCGCGATATTCGACATCTACGCGGGCGGAGCCGCGGGCAAAAGCTAGTAATACTATAAATGTGAAAATTGGGGAAGATGTTTGAATGTTTGTTACTCAATCAAGCTTAAACGGCTGAACGGATCTAGCTAAAATTTGAAACAGAGATGGATTATAGCCTGGAATAACACATATGCTACTTTTACCCCTGGAATAGGTCCCCATTGGTTGCGGGCACGGGAACAGAGTTTCACGGTGGCAGATTCGGGAGCAACAGCTAGTGTTTAATATACATAACGCATATAATATATATGTAGGTTTAGTATATATGTAAATGTTGCATGTATATATGAATAATTTATATTATGTACGAATATGTTCGATTATATATGTGTGTTTATGTATCATTGTATGCTTATTTGTAGGCCCCGGCGTCTGCAGACCCGAGACGGCGTGCGGTTTTAGTCGGTTCAAGCCCGACATAACCGCCCCCGCTGGCCGGCGGGGGTATCCGAGGGGATTTCCGCACGAAAAAAAAAAAAAAAAAGGTATATGTACCTACTACATTGCAATAATGTGTTTTTAATCTAATCTGTTACATTATATGACTACGTTAGTCCCATTTTCTTGATGATCTCAGGTAATAAAAGGCAAGCTTACTGCTGTATACACACATTCTGAAACTTCTTGCAGCTACAGAGTATTTCCTAACAGAAAACTCAACAGTACCCGCTACACGGTAATCGAATCGTTGTTCTATCATGAAACTTCGATTCACTTGCTCATGCCACTGGCCTGTATTATAATTTACCATCTCTTTATGATATTATACATTCTGACAGATATTCAAATTACGAAATCAGTTATGAGTATTCAAATTGTACTTTATAGTAAACTAAAAGTTAATTATTTATACCGCTCGTTTGATTTATCATAAAGTGATAGCCTATTTGCTTACGAGCGTGTAAGCACACAGGCGCATAGGTGCATCGGATTCCACTACGATGCCTTCAAAAGTTCCGCGTTCGACTCGCGGGCTGCGGAAGTGCCGTCGCTACCAGGAAATTGAAGTCACCTCTCGCATTCAGCGTACGAACAATGCTTTGTGAAAGAACATCTAATTTATCTGCGAGTTGTTTTGAGGAATCGCTCTGTTTAAATTGAATATCGATTTACTGAACAATATTGTATTGTCTTACTGGAACCATTTGAGTCTATCGGAGTTATTGTATTCCAAATATGTTTAAACTTCATTCATTATAAAATAGAAACGTCAAAAGCATAAATGAGGTCTTTGGAATTTCCAAATTGTAATCCTTAACTATTTAAATTTTAAGTTTTAAAAGGGTTTTGGCTCGGTTTACAATGAAGTACGGTTTGAATAGATTTGATTCAGATATGGCCACTGTGCCACAAGGTGCGTGATGTACCACATTAATTTAAATGAAAGAACCATAAGTCTTTTCTGTGAAGGCTCGAAAGAATCTACGTTTCCAGTAGTGTCCAATTATGTAAGTGGGAAAATAAACAAATCATTTGTATCGTACGTGAGATACAATGCCGTGGTGGTTTAAGTACATACTCACTGGTTTCATTATAAGCAGTCACTTAAAAGAGGCAGTTCGGCTGGTATTCAAAGAATTGTAATTTCAAATTTAAGCATAAAACATTGTAGTGCAATAGGATTCTTCATCAGTGCATGTGTGACATCAAAATACAAATCGATTTTAGCCGCAGCTATTACGCACACAATATGGTTTTAGATCCCGTCTAGACTGATAAACGGTCGTATTATATTATGTCTGATGTATATGAGAGGAATAATATGAGAGACCGCAAGCTCAGGTGGCGCGACGTAGCACCCACCACGCACGCCACCCATTGTAAATATTAGTTCGCGAAACTCATCAATTCCGCGCTCAAACTTAATAAAATACTTGGCGCTTAATTGAAAATGAATACTGCTTCGATGCGATCGATAAAATATTCCGCAGCCTTAATCCGCGATAATGAAGCGGCCCCGCGAAGGGTTGCTTTGAGGGGCCCAGTAATAAATGTTGCGTCCCAAATTTAAAATCAAAGTGCGGAATAAATTTTGATTAAGCGATTAGCCGGGAGCTGAGAGGTGTTTGCGTTTCTTCAGTGCTCTATTAGTGATGCTACACTGGTGCGGTTGACAGCCAATGTAGGATTTCTGTTCGGAGTTATTCGCTATGAACAGACATGAAGGATATTGCCTTTGACGGAGTTTTAAAATTGTTGAATGTAAAAGTCCAGTGTGACACAAAATGTTTTATGGAACAGTGCTATTACTCTCTTCCTTAAAACATTGTGCCCATTCATGTTGTACCCTACAGAAAACCGCATCTTAATAACACTTATTGTATACTACCTTTCCGGTCGTGGTTCCGCTCGCGTGAATGTTATTTATCGCCACCTAGTCTTTTTTTAACGGACTGACGGACTTCCCATAGCCTCGCTGCGTGCGTAGCGTATTGTATTGTATTCTTAAAGTAATCTTAGTCACCCTCAAGCTTTCCAGTCGGATATATGTGTGTTAGGTATTTGATGCAACTAGCGCCCCTCCCCCAAACCGGGGCAAGACGGGGACACCGTGGTTCCCAAACCCGAGGGGGCCATCTCGAAACCGGAGATGGCCCAGGGCCTTTCGGGGTGCGAAGGATATGCTCTATGGGCAACCTTACACCCCGGCGTCTGTAGACCCGAGACGGCGTGCGGTTTTAGTCGGTTCAAGCCCGACATAACCACCCCCGCTGGCACGCGGGGAGGTATCCGAAGGGATTTCCGCACGATAAAAAAAAAAAAGAAAAAAAAAGGTATTTGATGCAAGAGGCTTGCATCAAATACCTAAGTCCTACCTACCATCAGTTACGGCGTAGTGATTCATTGTATTGTAAAATTGACATGAACTTCATACCTACTCAACATACTATAAAACCAATACAACAAAAATCCTATTCTATCTTACAATAAAATCTAGTAAACTATAGGAAAAAAATTTGCTTATTCTCAGTCTACGCAATATAACGAAATTTCACCACAATGACAACATGATGACAACAGATATATATATGACCATTGACAATGTTGACTTCATTTAATGAAGAATAAATGATAATAAAAACAGGTCAAGTGCGAGTAGGACTCACACACTGAGGGTTGGGTACAAATCTGGATTCAGGGGCGAACTTGACATTGCTGTAGAGCTTCTAGTCTTGACAGACAGACATGTAGATATTTTGTTTTTGTGATTTGATATTTCGGTGTGCAGACTTTTCTCTTTACTTGTGCTAGAAGACTTTACTTTCTGCAAAATATCATGATTCTAGCTCAACGGGAAGTACTGTATAGGTTTTGATTCCCTTGCGATTGTCAAATATGCTGCATAAACGCCATCATTTTTTGATTGCGTTGAAGTAGAAATTTTAATTTTTCACAGCTTCAAGACGTTACAGACATATTTAATATGTATTAATTTCAACTCGATGTCTCCACGCATTCCTAAGAAAAGGGTCTTGACAGGCAGACAAAAATATTTTTGTTTTGTGATGTGAGTAACTACATATTTACGGTTTTCGGACTTTTCCCTTAACTCCCTGCTATGAGAACTTGCTTCTTGCCAAATTTAATGATCCTAGCTCAACATGAAGTACGCTATAGGTTTCTATACCCTTGCGTCCGGTGAAATTTACTACATAAACGACCTGTACCTTTTGATGGCGTTGACTTACAAGTTTGATTTCACAACTTCAAGGTATCACAGACCTGAATATTTGGTATGAATTACAACTTGATACATCTACGCGTACCTGAGAAAGGACTTGACAGAGAGACTGACAAACCGAGAGACGGACAATGGAGTGATCCTATAGGGGTTCCGTTTTTTCCCTTTGTAAGTCAGTTACGACTTAGAGTTTTATAGTATAAGAAGATGTACGTCTAGTGCCAGTTTGTAGTAATGTTGTTTACTCTTCCAATTCACCCTAACTAAATAATAAATAAATATTCTAGGACAAATTACACAATGCCATCTAGACCCAAACCAATTTTTTTTTGTAAATAAATACATACTATACATAGAAACAGAAAACATAGAGCGGGAATCGAACGCGTGGCCTCTGACTTAGCAGTCAAACGCACTACCGCTACATCACAGTCCGGTCGTCAGTTAAGTATATATTCTTGTGTATATGTGCATATGCAGAACAATTCACGCTAAGCAGTCGGGCTCTGTTACCATACGAACATCTATGGCAATCATTACGAGTAGTTGGAGCCCTAAAAAGTCCGTTACAACTGGTCTAACTACAGAACTTAGATATCACCAATGGGCTGTGGAGGTCAGATGTTAGTCGCTTCACGGAACATATTGACCGCTTCGTAGTTAGATCGAAAAGCCCTTAGAAAGCCCGAAAGACCCTAAATGAGTTGGGCTCGTTGAGCTCGGAGGATGATGATTTATTTATTTCATGGAACAAAAAATAGATATACATTTAAAGTTTATAGTATAGCATACTTACTTATGTATAACCCACAACATTGTCCTCGTGTTACTAAAATAATATTTTATTTTCATTAATAGATGCCACTACATCAATAATAGGTCTAAGTCTAAACAAAACAAAGTGTGTTCTGGTTGAGTTTATGGTTATGTGCTCTCTAGATAAATAAATAGGTACAGTTGCCCTCCCGAGGGGGAACATCTCGAAACCGGAGATGGCCCAGGGTCAGTCGGGGTGCGAGGGATATGCTCTATGGGCAACCATACACCCCGGCGTCTTAAGAACCGAGACGGCGTGCGGTTTTATGCGGTTCAAGCCCGACATAACCGCCCCCGCTGGCCGGCGGGGGGGTATCCGAAGAGATTTCCGCACGAAAGAAAATAAAAAAATGGTACAGTTGCCCTTGGTATTAGCCCAACATATTCCAAGGTACAGATGATGTGCATATTTAGTATATTGCTATAGCTCTTACAATATCTATAGCTCTTACAATATACATAAACACTTCTTACAATAAAAATATTATTAGCTTCATGTTCCCTATCCACATAGATACCTACATTATATGGCTCTGATATGCTAAGTCCAATATAACCACTGTTACAGTAAAGCAGACATACTTACTAAGTTTTCCGGTGCATCAGTGTCTAAAGCATACACGATGCTACATTTCATAAATTCTAAGATAACGTACGTTGAAATTCATTATAATTTTATTCATGCAGCGCAGCTTTCGGTTTATTAGCCGTCTGAACCTAGATATTACACTGATCTACAATGTAATATGAATGTGAGACGGTGATGAATACTTACGTCTTGCGAATTTTTAATTAGAAACTTGTAATTGGGACGTTTAATATGACTATAAGTCAATTTTAATTTAGGAAATCTTAGTCACTCATTACTGGTATTCCCTTCCCCCATCCCATCTGCTATCGTGGGTGTCATACAAAGTTACTAAGCGAAAAAGTGCCCCGTTTGATGGCAATAGGCTCACAGAAATACATAAGACCAAAAAACATAATTGTTGAAATTTGGGTGTTATTCATGTTATTCACACATGATAGACATAGAATGGAAAACAATTTACAATTGATAAATTGTAATATAAGCTTCGTATTAGAAAAAATTGTTTCACGTCTGTGGTTGACTGGGTTGGGTTCAAACCAGCAATCTACTCGAATGACCAACGCTTAAGTTATTACGCTACCACTTACAAAATTCTTCCCTCCCCCATTTCCATCTCAACCCTGCAACCATGCCACTAATTTTGTTCTAAACTATACATAACATTAAAAAAAAACATTGTTTTATGTAGGTAATTCATTTACACAAAAAAAAATCTACTAAAATTTTTGTTTATTTATCTTAAGGAATTAAAAACAGAATATTATTATTTGTATAGTACAGAACGTGAATATATATATTCGAAGAAGACTTTAAAAAAATCCTGTCTTCATTTAAATCTATTCTCAGGAGCAGAGTGATCAAATGAACCTTCAGTGTTAGCAGAATAATGCCTGCACTACTTATTAAAATAATCACCTTCACACTAGAGAGTAGCGCGTGACGTGCAGGGGTGGTACAACGAGATTCCGAGTAAAACCCCGAGTCATACGGTTAATTACCGGATGAGCGACCCGGGGTGATTTACGACGTAAGAAGGCAAATACGCTACTGCACTGCACCACCGATGTGTTGTGTTCTATTAAAATTTATAATGCTACTTTGATTAGTGCAGCTGGGTTTGTTGTTGTTTTGGTTGGTAAGGAAAATTTGGAAGCCTTTTGGGATGAGTTCTTGATCTAATAAAATTTTTAATAAAGTACATATTCTGCTAAATTTTAAACACTGGTGGTAGAAATTTGATGTCACAAATTTGTCATAAAATTCGGCCGGGTGGATACCACCGTGCACGATTGCGAAAAACCCTCCATAGTAATCCAATTTCGGTTTGATTGCGTTCAGGGGTCAGCAAGTGCGTAGCCGGGCAGGGGGATTGTGGTCGCAGCACTAGTGGGACCGGTGGGTGTCACGCGGTGCTGCGACGACAATCCTCTTCTGATGAGGCCGTCAAGCTGTTAACATAGTACATGTATGTAATGGTGACCCTCTTTCCTGAGACTTTACCTTCAGCTTACCATCAGGCGAGGTAAAGTCAAATTGAAGTGTCCTAAATATAAAAAAAAGTAAAATATGCTGCTGTACCAATAACAAGTAATAAATATATATTAATATCTTCTAAAAGATTTTAGGGTTCCGTATTTTTGACAAGCAACAGGAACGTAAGCTGTTCGGACTTACGAGTATAACGTAGTATTCACGCCTGTATCCCCGAAGGGGTAGGCAGAGGTGTACCCACGATAAAGATGGTAATGGCTTATGGCCTATTGGCGAGGAAAGGGATGAAGTGGATGTACATACGGTGATGAGTCATTTATGGATTGCGTTACTGATATAATATAAAAAAAGATTCCAGTTAAGGCGCGATTATTACAAACATGCTTCAACGACGAAAGCTTTATTCTCTGATATGATGACAGAATCAGTGTGATATCATTATCATAGGAAAGCTTAGCTGTACGGTCAGTAACCAAATACCTTTTATAAGATACTAGATCAAACAAATAAATCCATCTTATCTTTTAAGGATTCCAAAAATGCAATTTTTGATCTTTAAAATTTATCTTAAATTACTGACCGTACATAATTATATTATTAAAACTATATAATTGAATACTGTTCATTTTGACTTAATGCTTCTCTTGGTTATGCCTATTTAATGTACTACTTAATGGTTTGTTTTCTAATTAAGGAAATATAAGCAATGGCACCAGTACTGGTTGGAGGCCGAAGAAATGTGTTCCGGAAGGGCTCATGTCCAGACTATATGAAGCGGAGGCAGCGGTGGCACCAGTACTGGTTGGAGGCCGAAGAAATGTGTTCCGGAAGGGCTCATGTCCAGACTATATGAAGCGGACTAGCTTTACTTCATATACTGCGGTGTGGAAGGCAAGAGGGAAACCACTACACTAAATTTCCCTAAAAAGGAGTAATATGAACATGAAAAATAATAGTAGTAACGTTCTTGACAACGGGCTTCCACGATGTAACATGCCGTGGCGGTCTGAGTCCGGCAGGGTCAGGGGTAAGGCTGATTCGGTCGTCATCATGCGAAATCCTTGCAAATTAGGCACATGGAATGTGCGTACAATGTTGGAACCAGGAAAAATAGAAGAAGTTAAAATGAAGATGGAAAGATTAGAGATAGATATTTTAGGCCTATGCGAAGTTAGATGGGAAGGAAGTGGAGATTATTGGAGCGATGACTACAGGATTATTTATACGGGAGGGGAAGTACAGGGATCAAACGGGACAGCTATTATACTTAATAAAAAATGGGGAATGCAAGTAGAAAATACTATACATCACAGCGACAGAATAACAGTTATAAAATTAAGATCCAAACCAAAAGACATAGTTATAGTTCAAGTCTACATGCCCACTAGTAAATACGCAGATGAAGATATAGAACTCATGTATAATCATTTAGACACCCTGCTGGATATTGTAAAAGAGAAGGACAGTCTCATTGTCATGGGGGATTTCAATGCCACTGTAGGGGAAGGAAGTGAAGAAAATATAGTTGAAAAGTTCGGACTTGGGAAAAGAAACAAAAGAGGAGACAGATTGGTTCAATTTTGCAAAGAAAATTCATTGACAATAGCTAACACTTTATTTCAACAACCAAAAAGACGTTTGTACACTTGGAAAATGCCCGGTGACATAGGAAGACACCAGATAGACTTTATAATTACTAAAACAAAAGAAAAGAATAACATCAAAACATGCAAGACACTTCCCGGAGCAGATTTAGATTCAGACCATTACCTCCTTATGAGTGTCCAGGATTTCCAAATAAAT
This sequence comes from Cybosia mesomella, assembly GCA_946251805.1. NCBI lineage: Eukaryota > Metazoa > Arthropoda > Insecta > Lepidoptera > Erebidae > Cybosia > Cybosia mesomella. The sequence goes on along the minus strand of OX276394.1, from coordinate 29,646,426 downwards.
AAAAGTAAGAAGAAAGTTAAACCAAAGCACCTTGATCTCATTAGTCTTAAGGATCCAACAAGCAATTTAAGAGTGCAATATAGTAATAAGGTCGGTGATAGTTTAGTTAAGTATAAGTACAATTTAGAAGAAAAGACAGAAAATAGTATAGATGATAGATGGAATATTACAAGGGATATATTAACAAAAAGTGCAGAAGAAACTCTCAAACAGCAAAAACTTATACCAAGGAAGAATTGGATGACAAAAGAAATTATTGATCTCATACTTAAAAGAAGAGAAATTAGAAATAAAACAGATGATATAAGCTTAAGGGAATATAGAACACTTACAAATAAAATAACGACAAAATGTAGGGAGGCCAAAGAAAATGATGCTATAGACACATGTTATAAAATAGAAGAACTAATAGAAAAAGGGAAGATGGATCAGGCATATAATATAATAAGGCAGATAGATAAGAAACCCGTAAGAAAAGGTTCAGCTGTTTTAGATGAAAATGGAAAAGTATTAATAGACAGTAAAGATATAGTTGGAAGATGGATAAGGTATATAGAGAAGTTATATGAAGGAGAAGGAATGTTTGAAAATTTCATAGAAAAAGAAGAGCTAGTTGGCATAGATAATTTAGGACCACCAATACTAAGAGAGGAATTTGAAAAAGCAATTGACAGTATCCAAAACGGAAAAGCAGTTGGACTTGATAATATACATATTGAAATGATAAAATACGTTGTGTGTGAGCCTATTAAAAATGAAATATTTAATATCACTCAAGAAATGTACATTACCGGTAAGATATTTTTTTTTTTTATTTATTTATTATACACTTTATTGTACACCAGGTGAACATAATATACATTATTACAAGTATTATAAAATTAGAGGAGGAAGCAGTACAATGGGCGGCCTTATCGCTTGAAGCGATTTCTACCAGGCAACCTTTGGATGGTAATGTGTCGGTAGGATTGCGCGGTAGTTGTTTGGCGTACTTATAATTGTAGTTAAGTATAATAGGTACATAATATACACATAAATGTAATTACCTAAATTATATCATTTATATATAAATATATATATATATATATACATATATACCTACATATATTATAACATATACTTATATATAAAATATACTACACATAGTTACCAAAAAAAAATATAATTAAACGCATTTTAAACTTTAACTTGCAGTAGAACGACATGTTTACAGCGATAAATAGTGTTCCCTCACCATAAACTTAAAATTGGCTAAATTCTGAGCTTTTCTTAATTCCACTGGCAGCTTATTCCATAGACGAATGGCTGTGACTGTGAAGGAGTTGTCGTAAAAAGCTGTTGAATGCAACGGCATCTTCAGTCTTAAGTTTTCTGATGACCTTAAACATCTCGTATGAGTATCGTGAAGGAACTCGAAGCGTTCTTTGAGATAGGAAGGGGTTGAAGGGTTAAATAATATCTTATATAGAAAACAAAGGATGTGAGCATTCCGGCGAAGTCGGATAGGTAACCACTTAAGCTCTGTTCGAAACTGAGAAATATGATCATATTTGCGTAAACCAAATATAAATCTTATACAGACATTTTGGAGACGCTCAAGCTTATCCAACTGGTTTTCGGTTAAATCAAGATAGCTGACGTCTGCATAATCAAGAATAGGTAGTAGCAATGTGTTTGCAAGCGAAATTTTGGTTGCAATTGGAAGGAAGTTTTGCAATCTTCGTAGTGATCCCATCGACGCAAACATCCTACGGCTCACTTCTTGGAGTTGCGGGCCCCATGACAGTTTAGAATCCAAGTAAATTCCCAAATTCTTAACTGTGTCAGTAATAGGGATCACTGTACCATCAAAAACAACCGGCGGAAGCCGTGAAGTCACAACTTTTGCTATAGTCATGGGACTGCCTACAATGGCTACTTGGGTTTTCACAGGGTTAATTTTAAGGCCATAAGTTTTACTCCAAGTGCCTATACGAGCCAAGTCTTCGTTGACAGTCTCTACAGCCTGCGCCAAATGCCCAAGTGGCGCCTGTGAGTAGATTTGCAGATCGTCTGCATAAAGGTGGTAGGAAGAACGAAGGTGATTTGAGATAGAATTTATAAAAATGGCGAAGAGTAAAGGAGATAAAACGCCACCCTGGGGTACACCAACAGTAGTACTACACCAGCTGGACATTGAATGTTCAGTGCGTATACGCTGTCGGCGACCACACAGGTAACTGTGAAGCCAATCAGTCACCGTTGGAGATATGTTAAGAGACTGCAACAGGCAAAGCAAAATATCAAAATCAACCGTATTGAAGGCATTGCTGAAGTCAAGTAGGGCTATGACTGTCAGCTTTCCGCCTTCCATTCCAGACCTGATGTCATCCGTAATATTGACTAAGGCTGTAACGGTGCTGTGGCCAGATCGGAAACCTGATTGGAAAGGATTAAGGATATCATTTTTAGTGATGAATGCACTAATTTGATTGTGTACGAGACGCTCAAGGACCTTGGAGAGGAATGGGAGTATGGATATGGGACGATAGTCAGTGAAAGACTGCGGCTTATGTTTTTTAGGCAAAGGAACTACTAGGCTATCCTTCCATATGGATGGAAAAGAGCAGCTGGATATGGAGTAATTGAGGATATAACATATTATTGGAAGGACTTCATCAAGGATAGGAAGGATCATCTTACGGCTAATATTGTCATCTCCAATTGCATTGGAAGTGATTGCCATTATGCTCTTCTTAACATCACAAGCAGTGAAAAGATTAAAGACGCAAGGTGAATAGCTGGGCGTTGGAAGAGATGAAAGAAAAGCCAAAGTCTGTGCTTTAATGGTCCCATTAAAGTTGGACGAGGCAGCGAAATGTTGATTTAGTAAATCAATATTCAAATTTCTTGGAATGGTGTCTTCACGTGACTTACCAACGCCCAATGTTTTTAGAAATTTCCAGACCTTTGCTGGATCTCCATTTTGAATGGTACTATGAATGTGCTGGCGTTGTGCGTTCCTACACACCTTGTTGCAATGGTTGCGTATTGAAACATATTTCAAGTAGTTAGCTTCATTGGGCTTGATTTTATATTTAAATTTAGCAGCAGCTTTTTTAGCTATAAGGTGTTTTATATCCGCTGTAAGCCATGGCGATGGTGGATGCTTAATTCTAACTGCTCGAATGGGCGCATGCATGTCGTACAACGAAATGATGTTCGACGTAAATATTCGAACTTGTTCGTCAACTGAATCAGAAGTGACAAGTGGAGTCCAATCAATGTTGCCAGCATCCTGACGAAGGCTCTCAACGTTCATGCTACCAAAATTTCGCTGCATAAGAATTTTATGCTTTGCCTTGGGGATGCGAACTTTAAAAGATAGGTAAAGTAAGTCGTGATAAGAAAATGCGGTAGCTGGATATTGACCATGTTTAGCAACGCATTCTCTTGAAGAGACCAAGATAAGGTCAATTAACGAAGGAGTACAGTTAGGAGCATGATGAGTTGCTTTAGAAGGTAGAATAGCTAAGTTACAAGAATTGGAAACAGCGTGGAAGGATGAAGTGCGAGAGTTATTTTTAAGTAAACAAGCGTTAAAAGCACCCATTATAATAGTGTGACTGTAAGAGGGTATGAAGTTAACCAACAAGGCTTCGAAAGAGGAGAAGAAGTTTATACCTGACGAAGGACAATAGTAAACGCCTAGAAGGAGTTTGTTATGATTGAGTTCAACTTCGAGAAATAGATGTTCACCAGCATTGGCTGGTGGTGGTTGCACAGACATGCTAATAATAGTATAAGGAATATATGTTCGCAAGTATATAGCTACACCACCACCAGTACGGTCCGAACGATCATTTCTGATAAGCTGAAAACCAGAAAGAGAGTATAAAGTAGAAGGGAGACAGGGCCGAAGCCACGACTCAGAAACAAGAATAGCATGGATATTCTTACAGTCAAAATTCGCCAGCATATCTGGGAAATGGGCCGGAATACTTTGGGCATTGAGGTGTACTACATTGAAATTCCTAGGTACATCAGAAAACTGATATTCTAAGCTGTCAGCTAACGATGGATTGGAAGGAAGGCTAGTAAAGCTGTCATCAGTACTACATGCCGAGTAAAAACTCTCTGAATCACTATCGACATTATCAAAATTACTCATATATAAATATGCTACAATATACTAAAATAATATAAATAAATAGAATACCAATATATAAATAATATTATCAATAAAATACCTTAATTGTTACTAGTCAAAATATTTCAATCTACCAGTACATATTCACCACCTGCCAGTTGCACTATAAATTCTACAATAAAAAAGAACAAGCAAAAATATCAACAGTACATAAAAGAAAAAAAAAAAAAAAAAAAAAGAGAAAACCAAAAATAATCACCAAATAATAACCAAGTCCGGGCAGTACACATACGGTATGCCATTACCAAAGAAAACAATTATTTATTAAGTTGGTTAATATTATTTGCAAATGCAATAAACAAAAATTACTAATAATTCGGCATTTAAAAGAATATTTTTATAAATTAAATTTTGTCTCAATAAATCATTAAGAGTAAATAATAATAGCTGAAAATTGAAGTAGTGAAGAGTGAAAATCATTATTTCACAAGGAAAGAATGTGCTAAAAGACTTATACCCAGTAACGCACTTGACAATTATCCTGCCGTGATGACAGCTGACATCAACACAGTGACAAATGACAGATTCAAGTGATTTGAAAAATTATTACTGAATTTGCAAATAAGATTAAAGACGGTAATATGAAGTGTAGAGTAAAATTAAGTGAAGAAGGTAATAGCAAATATGAAATGGAGTGAGGGTATAGTAACAAGAACAACATGTAAATACATATTACCCGGACTATGGAAATAACCTATTTCTTCTTAGAGGCGATCCTCTTGGCTTTTACAGTCGTCTTTACTTCAGGATTCGCCTTTTCTATATCTTGAGGCCCAATCCTATGCAGCTCACTGAGACTGACTATACGATGCCGTACTCCATCGGGTGCAACAATATGGATGAAGCCCTCCTTAGTCCAGCATTGGGATATACCGTATTTTTGACGGGCGGACATGAAGGTCTGATGGCGCTCTTTGGTCAGAAATTCTGAAATTGTTATACCTGTATTCTTGAACTTAGTTTTCTCAAACCATAATCTGTCACGGACTGCAGTACTTATAAACTTCACTACAATGGGCCTGGGTTTGTGCTCCGTTGATGGGCGCCCCATTCTATGACAGCGTCGAATATCACCGACTGCTACAGTTGACTCAAGATGTGTTTGGATAACCTTGACTACCACTTCAGCTGTCTCCTCTTTTTGCTCCTCGGGTACACCATGTAACAGCAACATTTTTCGCCGAGATCTCATCTCCATAGTGTCCACTGATCTTGCAAGAAGCTCAATTTGCTGTTGAAGGTTACACATGGCCGTTGTGATGAAGGTCTTGAACGAGGCATATTCGGCTGCCAAGGTTCCCAGTGAAGGAGTGTCCTGTGCTTTTGGAAGTTCCGCCTCAAAATTGGCCATTCGTTTGAGAAACATCTCCTTCATACTGCTCAATGACTCTTGAAGTGATTCAGGCATAGTGTGTGATCAGTAATCAGTGTAATACTGTGAATAGTAGGTGAAAAGTAGAAATAACACTACACTGGCAGGTACTGATTGTTATTACTTATTTAAAGGCATTTACTTAATAAAATCTTTAAATTTACTATTTAAATTTAATTTTTAAATACAGAGCTTTTAATTTTATGTGTTTATGCTACAACTACCCACCACGTTATATGTATACTTTACTGTATACGTGTATGTATAAGATACCTAAAGATTTTCAGCAAAGTAAAACAGTAACGCTACCAAAGAAACAAAACACTTTAAAATGTGAAGAGCATAGAACTCTCAGTTTAATATCACAGGCCAGCAAAATATTAATAAAAATTATTCAAAATAGAATTCGACCAATTTCCGAAAATTACATAGGCCCAGATCAGTATGGTTTCAGAAAAGGAAAGGGGACTAGGGAGGCAATCCTGGCACTACGTTTAATAATTGACAGACGATTAGATTTGGGGCTAGATACACATATAGCGTTTATAAATCCGATACGTTAAACTGGAGAAAGCTTTTGATAAAGTAAACTGGGAAGGCATGATGAAAATCTTAGAAAATATAGGCATAGACTACAGAGATAGAAAAATCATATATGAGCTATACAAACATCAGGAAACAGTTATAGAAATTGGTCAAGAAGAAGGAAAAGCAAAGATAAAACAAGGAGTACGACAGGGATGTCCACTTTCACCAGTCATTTTTAATATTTTTATTGAAACAGCAATTAAACAGATAATCGACGCAGGAAAAGGGGGGGTCAAATTTAATGGGGAAAACATTCAATTTATAAGATTTGCTGATGATATAGCTGCAATAGGCAAAAACCAGACAGATCTAGAAGCACTACTTACAGAAATGGACAAGACATTCAACCAATATGGCTTAACAATCAACACTAATAAAACAAAAATTTTAGTGACCTCCAAACATTCAAACCGCAATAGACCAATTAGACTAAATAACAAAATCATAGAAGAAGTCAAAAGTTTTAAGTACCTAGGAAGTATAATCACCAACGACTCCAGATGTACTCCAGATATCAAAGCCAGGATCGCAATGGCGAAAAACGCTTTCAATGAAAAGAAACAGCTACTTAAAGCCAGAATATCAACTCGCGTCCGCAAGAAACTTATAAAAGTCTACGTCTGGAGCGTGGCGTTATACGGCTGTGAAACGTGGACAATGACACAGAGGGACAGGGAAAGACTCGAGGCATTCGAGATGTGGTGTTGGCGTAGGATGGAACGAATAAGCTGGACAGAGAAAAAAACAAACGAGGAAGTATTACATCTAGTGAAAGAAAAGAGAAATATATTGAACGTTATCGAAAATAGAAGGGGAAAGATGCTAGGACACCTATTACGACATGACCTACTACTAAGGACTGTATTGGAAGGAAAGATTGAGGGGAGAAGAGGAAGAGGTCGACCTAGAAGAGCTTATATGGACCAAATCAAAGAAAAGATTGAGGTCACGTCGTATAGGGAGGTTAAGGATAGGGCTGAATCCCGAGAAAGTTGGCGATTACTCCACCGACAAGAGCAGAGCTCTTAAATTGATGATGATGAAGCAATCAATATAACTATTCAAAATCTTTACTAAATTATTTTCGAATTCAATTAAATTTTTAAGCATTTTGTATGCTTACTTTTTTCTAAAGATTTAGATCGGAAAATGAGAACATCTAGGACGGGACTTGAACCCGCGACCAGTCCCTTACAGGGGGAATGCTCTGACCAACTGAGCCACCTAGACACGTCCCAGATATTCGAAATTCTCCGATACTTTAATACGTCTTAAGACGACGACGAAGGAAGACGTATTAAAGTATCGGAGAATTTCGAATATCTGGGACGTGTCTAGGTGGCTCAGTTGGTCAGAGCATTCCCCCTGTAAGGGACTGGTCGCGGGTTCAAGTCCCGTCCTAGATGTTCTCTTTTTCCGATCTAAATCTTTATTTTCGAATGTTTTATTTTCCCTAGGGCAACATTAGTACCTACTCTGCTCGCCTAAGTATAGCGAAGAATGTATTACGTACGTTAGTGCTGATTTTAAAATAAATTCTCTTTACTCGCAAGTAAGTTAGTGTTGGTGTCTGTATTAGCAAAGGTAACTTGTGAGAAACGAATTCTTAAGCCATGCACGGTTACGAACGGGACATACGGTAATTTAATTTTAATAACTTGAATCACAGAATTTTGTGATATTCAAGGTTCAACTACAATATTCGTAATATAAATATTCTCCACCTCCATATACAAAACTCTTCGGCAGCAGATAGTGATAACGAAACTTCATATTTAATAACTGTAACTATACTATCCAACGCAGTCTCATACGCATTATTGCCTAATGAGGTACTCCAAGAAAACGCTAGTACGAAGAAATTTATTGTTTTAAGTTCCGTAGATAGTCGTAGTAGTAGTTGGATGAAGCAGTACGCAGGTACACAACACAATCATGTTTTTCTACTACTGAGATTTATGGGCTACTTTTATAGGCGTCAGTACAGAACGAGATTTTAATGATATCGCTTGTTTAATAATAAATCGTAATAATTAAAAAAAACAGGATTTCGATATTTATTCATAAAACGAATTATCTCCACGTTAAGAATAGGCACAATTCAACTCCCGTCGCATTCGGACCCCAGGAAGCGAGATAAAAGATGTTCCGTCTCTTTATTTTTGCCGAATGCAACCAATCAGTTTTTAAAAAAATGACACAATTTAGTGTTGCGCCGACAACGTTGAAGAAGTGACGTGAGTGTGTGCGACATATTGCTAAATAGTTCATTTTATTATAAACAGGTAAGTGCATAATTTCCTTTTATTTGAGTAAAAAACTGAACTATTTGGATTTGATTCGTTTTCTTGTGAAACGTTGATTGTTTGCTATGACGAGATTTAGGTTTAATTCATTTTGTGTAAAACCAATGGAAAGTTTTGAAAACTTTAGTATGTTATTACGTTTTATTAAAAAAAAAATTGAATTATACGAAATTATTAGTAGATAGTTCAATTTATTACAAAATGTTTAATGAATATATTTTAACATTATGGATTGGTGCACTTTATTGTTTAATTCAGATATCAAAGTTTGTTTCGTTGTTTATAGTTATTCATATTTTGGTTGATCAAAATCAAGAGTTTTCTACTAAATTGAGTATGTCACATAGAAGTCACAGAATATTAAGCATGGTTCTAGAACCTGAAGCCTCAAACTCGTCAGAAACTGTTAAACAGCACGACGAGCACGTCATTGTAAGGATAATAATTATTGCGGTTGTGTTATGTTAGTAGTTGTAGGCTAGTAGTAGTTAGGTAGGTATAATAAATTAGTCCATGGACTACCATGGAACCAAAACTAGCCACCAAAACTAGCGACGTACTTGCATGAATATTTTGTAAGTATTGGATACAAAATTCCATGCAGGTACCTACGTCCGTTGAAGTTTTTATTTATTGTTGCATAGTAGGTATATTTTGTTTCAGGAATTACAACATCATGATATTACTGAAGACGAGTTGGTTTTAGAGAAATATATACCCCAAGATTTAAGCGGATTAACTGAAAACGTAAGCTTTCATTACTAATTTTTTGCTTTGCTAAAATAATGTTTTACCTAATTTTGTTATCATTAATTACATAACTACCTACCTACTTAATATTTTCAGATACTTGCAGATATAAATGAAGAAAGACGTGGAAAACATGGCAATAATAAAACATTAAGTGCTGAATTGGTGGCGGATATAAAAAAAACATATTGATTCTATACCTCGCATGGAATCGCATTACACCAGGTCTCAAACCGGTAAAGAATATATAGATGGTAGCAAAACAATTAAAGACCTTTACACAGATTTTGCAAACACACAGATAAAAGAGAACAAAGAGACCGGACATTACATAACTTATTACAAGATTTTCAATGGCGAATTTAACCTAAGTTTCCATCGTCCAAAAAAAGATCAATGCGACCTGTGTGTCAGTTACCAAAATTCCGATGATAACCAAAAATTGCTCATAGAAGATAAGTATAGAACACATTTAAAAGAAAAAGAGTTAAGTAGGACCGAAAAATTAAATGATAGGGGAAATGCAGACGTCAATAATAAAGTTCTAGTTTACGACTTGGAAGCTGTTTTGCCTTGTCCTAGAGGAGAAACATCGGCATTCTACTATAAATCTAAATTAAACAGTTATAATTTGACTTTGACAGAACTTAACAATAAAATTTGCAAGAGTGCATACGATAACGTCCGCTGTTACTTTTGGACAGAGTTTAATGCTAAAAGAGGAGCAATAGAAATAGGCTCTTGTGTATGGGACTATTTAAAGATAATCGGTACAGTAGATAATGGTGAAGAAGAAAATAATATAATTTTTTATTCGGATAACTGTTGTGGACAGAATAAAAATAAATTTATAGCTACTTTATATTTATATGCTGTACAAACTTTAAATATTTCCAGCATTACTCATAAATTTCTTATAAGAGGTCACACTCAGAATGAGGCGGACAGTGTGCATAGTCTCATTGAAAAAGAAATTAAAAAGAATTTGAAAGGAGGTCCTATTTATACACCTGATCAGTATATAGCTTTAATTAAATCTGCAAACAAAGTAAACCAGCCATAAATGTACATGAATTTACTTATATGATTCATTTGTCAATATTAAAGAACTTCAAGAAGATTGGGGATACAATTTCAGTGTAGATATTAACGGGAAACCAGTAAACTGGAATGAAATAAAAATGATAAAAGGAAATCCTTTTTCATTTTATTATAAAAATTCATATGAGGATCAATCCTTTATAGAAGTAGACGTTAGAAATAAACGAAAGAAAATGAAGCTAGAGAGTGAAATTCCCATACACAGAAAATCAAACATTAAGTGACAATAAGAAGAAGGATTTGAAAGAACTCACCAAAGGGTTAATCCCTGCTTATTATGCCAATTTTTACAACTCAATATTGTAAAAATATGCATATTAAGTAGCCTACTAAGATAGTCCACTTCTTCGTGCATTAATACTCTTTTGCTTTGGACTGATCTCATTTTATGCCAATGATAATAATGATTGAATTGTGATAGTAGGTACTTATAAGATTTTTAAAATAACTTTGTAGAACGGTTTGAATTTTTTGTTTATAATTTTGTGTCATGTTACTTTAACTGATGTTGTATTTTCTTTGAAATTTTATTATTTAGTAAGAATTTTATATTGAGACTGAATTAAGGGTAAACTGTCATGGGTTTCCCTTAGGTTTTAGTTGTACACTGGCTGTCAAGCTGGTTTTTATTGACTGTGTTAAATTTCAATTAAACTGTATTATTATCTATAATGGAGAATTCATTTAATGTTAAACAAGTTCATTCAAAAATAGATTTAACATTTTTATCTTTTTAGAAAATAAAAAAGCATTATTCCCTAATAAATAAAGTTTTAATAAATAACATTAATAAAAAAATGCATTAATAAGTTTTAAGTTGTATGATATTTTGAATACTACATTGATTTTTTATCATAAAACGATCTAAGTCACTAATGTCATTTTAAAAATCCTGTATCTTTAAATTTATAATGAATAACAATTAATTATTATATCTCATTTGAAAGGTTAGTTCATCGACTATAATATTAGCTTGACACTATTCCTCAATTGTGTCTAATATTATAAATAATAAAGAATTTCGTGAACAAGTCTTTGTTGCGAAACTTTAAACGCGTTTTCCCAAAAAACATGTTTTTTGAATTGTTGCAGTTTATTATTAAACAAGCGATATGTTTCATATGAAACGCAAGTCATGATACGAAGAAAGCAAGTTCTTAATTATTAGAACACTTTCAGATTTAAAAAGCAGTGTGTATCACACTTCACTGAGGGGTACTACTACACCTTGTCTAATAAGTGCCCGCACTCACGTTAATGAGTTTACTGCATTCTCAGGTCGGTAAGTTCTTAAAAGTGCAGGAGTTGTGGCGCCTGGCGAACCTTTGCCGTGGTGTTGGCAATTAATGCCGCACTTTCGTGTTTCTTAACCCGCTTTGAATAGAAAATATATTAATGGGCTTTTCATACTTCAATGCGTTTATTTAGTTAAGTTGTTGTTATAAAGGAAGAACAAATATTTGACAGAGTTTTGCGTTGATAAAATATGATTGGTTAAATAAACATCGGATACATAACAAACTTGGTAGAAGCGAGGGTTGATCTTTGCCGAGGAATACTGTGTTACCTGCCTCGTTAGTATTAAAAAAGTATATGGCATTTTTTTGATAATTATGCTGAAACAAAACCTAAATGCTATGCTTAATTTTTGTGTGTTGTTCGTCAGTTTGTCAAACAGTATATTTACATTGTATCACGATGGTTATACTCTGTCCAACGATTTATTTAACTTATGATAATTTTTTCATCAAATAGTCATTTCTGAAGAAGTTGCAATCGATTTTAGACATTGATATTTTATTTTTGCTCGAAATTTTATCTTTTCATGATTTTTTTTTTATCCCACTAAATAATAATGAACGACGATTCAATGAAATTTTTCAGAAATTAGTATTGCTTACTTTTCCTATAGATTTAGATCGGAAAAAGAGAACATCTAGGGCGGGACTTGAACCCGCGACCAGCCCCTTATGGGCCAACTGAGCTACCTAGACAAGTCCCAGATATTCCAAATTCTCCGATATATTATATACGTCTCAAAGTGACTGTATCCCCGAAGGGGTAGGCAGAGGTGTATTACACATCCACGATTCGCTAGTGATGTTTAGGTCCTAATGTAAAAGGGGGCGACCCTATTGCCATCTACCGGGCACATTACTAAGCGAGCGATAATAAACATTGTTATAAATGACGATTAATTATAATAAAATAATATAGAAGTACCTATTTTCATTATTTGTACATAATATACCGACAAATTTTATCCCTAAGCAACACAACTTCAATATTTTGATGCTTTTCATTAAAAGTAGATACAATAATCCATAATTACAGATGCAAGGCTATAATAGTCGACGTAAATGCAAATAGTGTAACCGATTACTTGCGATTCAATAATTTACAGTGAAAACATTCAATCCCTATACTAGATGCGGTAAAATGCAACTTTTTTGTTGAGCGAGTGAATTATCGTATATTTTAATTTAACCGAGACATTTAAAGCATTTTAGTGTTTAGAATGGGTTATGAATACGGTAGATACAAATGATTAGGCAGTTTATATATATTTTTTGACCGCGCATTTTCAAGTTAAGTTCTGAAGCCGCCTTCAAAAGTTAAATAAATGGTTGGATAGACTATAGTGTGATTACCAGTTATTGACTTTTAAAAAATTAACATTAGTTTAGTCAGCTTGTGGTCAACGTATAATTTGGATATTTGAATTCCTGGTCCCTGATATAGTTTTATCGCAATGCAAAAAAATAAATGTTCTGTGTTCGACACAACAGTAACGATAACAAAACATTTTTCATTCAACCCGCTACTGCAGGGTGAGGTAACAACGTTAGTCGGTCCATTGCTCAATTTTGCCTTGTACCCCTTTATTCTTGGACCGAGGACGCATTCGGTGTACGGGTGCAACCCTTCGACGGCCTGCAGCAATGTAAGGCACTTGCGTTATTTTATTGCTTTCCGAAGAATTTTCTGGTTTTAAAATATTGCGAGTTTCATGTTTTATGAATTTCTTGATTTACAGTTGGTGAAATTTGTTAATGGATTTGGTTGTGGACCTAGTCTATGATTTTAATTTAAGTACATCGTTTTGAGGAACGTGCTCTATCAGCTATTGATTATAATGTCTAATGAAATGAAATGAATTGGCTTACTTTTCTATTTCAAATTTCATTGTTACTACCATAAGTAGGTTATAATGTATATGAATAATTGTATCATTTCAATTACATTTTGAAGCAATTAGTATGCTTTTCCTAAAGATTTAGATCGTTGTAGTTAGAATTTATAAGAATGTATTTAGAATAGTATCATGTTTATTTTGGTAACCATGGTTGAAAGACATTATGGTTTCTATGGTCTTCAACATATACTACAATGTTAAAGATTTTTCTTGGGTTGATCAGGAAATCATCGTACTAGAAATTCCCAATTATTTTATAGCAAAACTAAGATTCAATGCTTTCACTAGAGAAACATGTGAACAAGATAAATCAATAAATAAATCTTTAATGAACAAAACCAATATGTGCGCATTTTTTTAGCGTGTGGAGACCCCCACGGGCTTCACCCCATCGGTGCCGACGATGGGATGGGCGTGTCGAAATCAGACCGACTAAAACCACACGGAGTCCTCCCCAAGTGTCCATTGCCGGGCACCCCGGGTAAGCCCTCGAAAGGATAACCCCAGGGTTTCCCGCGGACTTTGGCCGCCACCGCCGCCTCGCCTCTTGGTGTTGGGTTTTATCCCGCATCGGTGATGCTTAGTGCTAAAGTAACCTAAAGTACCTAATACAATAGTTGAAGATGTCGAGTTACAGGGCGGGTCCAGAACAAATCTTCAGCCCCATGCTAGGAATTAACCTTTGTAACGGTAGCAGGTAGGTGGCTCCTTAGCCATGACTTTTCTTTTTCGTGCGGAAATCCCCTCGGATACGCGGTTATGTCGGGCTTGAAACGACTAAAACCGCACGCCGTCTCGGGTCTTCAGACGCCGGGGTGTAAGGTTGCCCATAGGGCATTTTCCTCGCACCCCGACTGACCCACGAGTTGCCAGAACTCGATGGTGGTAGTGGCAAAAGGTACTAAAACTATAGGGATATCTGAGTGCTCAATGTAGGCAATCCTGTATATTGAGAATCTAGCCTTAACTAATATATTAATATATAAATATTAGTTAATGCTAGATTAGACACTAATATATAAAAATTAACCTAGTGTTATACCAAAATGCTACCACTGTGGACGATAATTACATAGCAGCATAAGATATAATTAAATAATATAATAATCAAATAGATAATTTAATAAGGATAGAACGTTAAAAAGATGGAAAAAATTAGGTTCATTGAAACACTCAAATAAATCATAGAATAATATTTTGAAAATTCCACGTTCATCATCCACATCCGTCCTCAACACTGAAGCCTTCATTGTGGCCGCATCCGCCTCCTCCTAGCATTATATTAAATTTTATTATCGCCCTGGACTAAGTAATGGGAATATCGTGTAAGGAGCGGCCGTCCGCAGCCCCAGGGCGACAGAGGGTTACCGCGGGGTGAGGTGGTGGTGATTAAATTTTCGACTACCGTTGATGACACGACAGTACTGCCGAGTGGAAGGATTAATGCCGGCTTTATGAGTGGATTACATTACTTTGCGTACGGTATTGTAAGTGTTGTGATTTCATTTGTCTTCTCACGATGAGCCGAAGTTTGTTATAGTTAATCGCGGCTATTTTTAGCCGACTTCATTTTAATGTTTTGTGATGGTTTGACATGAAATGAATTGTTAATTATTTAGCTTTTATTATCATGATTTGTTTCATAATGTCGGTGGGATTAAATAGTAAGTCATTATTTTGGGTAAAAGTAGCGAAACTGACACCATCAAGTTTAGCAATTGCTAAATAAAACTTAATGGGTTGTAGTTTTAGTTAATTATTTGAATAGGGTGACCTTTTATTTGTTATATAAAATTTAATTTCTGTATTACTTTTAATTAATTAATTTTTAATATTAGTATAAACAATTTAATAATTAATAGCTAATTTGAAATCTGACATAATATTTTATTATCATCATCAGTTACTACAATTCAATTTATTATGTTAATCATTTATTGTTCTAATTTTATTTTATTGTTATTTATATTTATTGTGAATTTAGGGAATTATATTCTATTCTACGACATTCTACACAGCGCTCTCTAGACCCAAAGTAAGCATAGTTTAACTAGCTTGTGTTATGGGTTCCAGAATGCGGATAAACATACTTATATACCTTTTTTTAGTTTGTAAATATATAATTATTATACATAGAAACAACCAGACCAATGCAAATAGACATATTCATGCAAACAAATATTTGCACTGAGCGGGAATCGAACCCGCACCTCCTGTCGTAGCAGTCGAATACACTACCGATACGCCACAGAGGCCACACTAACATAATTTAAGCCTGCAATTGTACATACCTACTAACAAATATTAGATCTTTGTTATCTTAATAAATAATCTTATTATTATTTTATTTCCTTTATTTAACTTTATCAATCTTGACGACTCTACTTAATCCATAAATACGTAAATATCACTTGGTAGCATTGAGTTGCCGTCGTATCCAAGGTTCATTCAGAGCCCGGGGTCCGCTTTCCGGCTTCTACTTCCCCACTTCACATGGTCTTTGGCATCCCTGGCAGTGAGATCATAAGGACCTTTAGAGGACCTGTATACTTTTTGGAAACGTAGTATTTAAAAAAACATAATTCACCCATTCTAAAGTTCCTCTTTATTTTAATAAACTAGCAGCAGTAGACAACATAGTTTGCATATGTAACAAAAACATGGATATTTTTAGGGTTCCGTAGCAAATAGCAAAAAACGGAACCCTTATAAATTCGTCATGTCTGTCTGTCTGTCCGTCCGAATGTCACAGCCACTTTTTAGGGCTCCGTTGCCAAATGGCAAAAAACGGAACCCTTATAGATTCGTCATGTCTGTCTGTCTGTCCGTCCGTATGTCACAGCTACTTTTTTCCGAAACTATAAGAACTATGCTGTTGAAACTTGGTAAGTAGATGTATTATGTGAACCGCATTAAGATTTTCATACAAAATAGAAAAAAAAACAATGCATTTTGGGAGTCCCCATACTTAGAACTGAAACTCAAATTTTTTTTTTCATTAAATCTATACGTGTTATCTATGGATAGGTCTTCAAAAATGATATTGAGGTTTCTAATTTAATTTTTTTTCTAAACTTTTAGCGCGAGAGACACTTCCAAAGTGGTAAAATGTGTCCCCCCCCCCCCCTTTAACTTCTAAACTAAGAGAATGATAAAACTAAAAAAAATATATGATGTACATTACCATGTAAACTTCCACCGATAATTGGTTTGAACGCGATCTAGTAAGTAGCTTTTTTAATACGTCCTAAATTGTAAACCGCAATTTACCTTTCATTCAATCAACTCAAATATAAAATTTAAAAAAATCATTATTATGTTACTTGCTGCTACGGAACCCTGAATGGGCGAGTCCGACTCGCACTTGGCCACTTTTTTCCGAAACTATATGAACTATGCTGTTGAAACTTCGTAAGGAGACGTATTCTGTGAACTGCATTAAGATTTTCACACAAAAACAGATAAAATACAATAAATATTGGGGGTTCCATACTTAAAACTGAAATACAAAAATCATTTTCATTAAACCCATACGATGGAATGTCTTAAAAGTCATATTGAGTTTTTTTATATCATTTTTTTCTAAACTGAGTTGTTTGAGAGACACTTCCAAATTGGTAATTTTTTTTTAGTTTTATCATTCTCTTATTTTAGAAGTTACAGGGGGGGGGGGCTGTAACTTCTAAAATATGAGAGTGATAAAACTAAAAAAAATATATGATGTACATTACTATGTAAACTTCCACCGAAAATTGGTTTGAATTAGTAAGTAGTTTTTTTTAATACGTCATAAATCGTAAACCGCAATTTACCTTTCATTCAATCAACTCAAATTATTATGTTACTTGCTGCTACGGAACACTTTATGGACGAGTCCAACTCGTACTTGGCCGGTTTTTTATACTTTTAGAAAGCCTTATTGGAGAAATAAAATCATATATATTTCGAATAATTGATGAAAACACAAAGTTTCGACTATAAAAACGGCTAAGGGCCTCTAAAGGAGAGATAAACCCGCAAACAAAGGCATTAGATGTCCAGTCGAAGTTTCTTCATAAGCTATAACAGAGATACAATTGTTTATCAATTGCTTATTGCGGGGAACAAATGTTTGTTGCTGATGGTCTGTGGACGTTTTGAAAAAAATACTTGAATTGAATTTATGTGTTGTATTGAAAGTTAATAAGAATGAAAAACGATCTAGATTGATAGGGGAATCTCTACTCCGAGGACAGTTCGACGAACTAAGTGGCGTAGCAGTAGATCCTTCGATTGCTACGTTAGCAGGTTAGGGCTCGATACCGGCTCTATGTAGCTATTTGTATGTATGAATATGGTCTAATTGCATTGAGCTGGGTGTTTAAATATAATATAATAAGTATATATAATAAAGAAGTTTACGTTATACGTGTTCTAGAACCCATAGTACACGCAAATATATAAAGACTTTTTAAACGCTTGTTTTAGTTTCGTGCGTTATAGCTACGAACTAATTCGTAGAGGTTAGTTTGTAGCTATAACATTTTTTAAAGTTGAATCTTAAAGTACAGTCAGTACAGTCAGAAAAGTGAATTACCACCTACATTTTTACAAAAGTTTTTAAATCGGAATACATGAACATAATATATATATGTAGTTTTATAATCCCCAGAGAACAAAGTTAATATTTATCATGTTTTATCATTATTATTTTATGAAAGCTAAGGTTATTAATAAATTAGAATTTATCGTTGCCCGCACCACATAATCCATTTGAGTTCTCCAGGTATATGCAGAGTGATGATTAATTCCGAATGATCATATTTTATTCTATTACATCATTTTAGCGATCGACGATGTTAAACTTTTGCGATAGATAGCTACACCAAGATAAATACAGAAATATTTTATTTGGGATAATATTATCAAAAATATGTTAATTATCTACACCTTTGTGAAATGACTTAGTTTAATTTATCTAAATTTCTTTCCGGAACGCATCCGGAGTCACTTCTTAATTATTTCCCAATAAATCGTGTGCCCGTCGTCCCGTTGATCTCTGAAGTGTGAACGTTTATTTAAGGGCTGCAATATTTTTTCCACCCTCCAACTCGGTTCACTTCGTTATATTTATTAAAACATCGCCCGAGATTACAAAGAACACGATATTTTTTACACTGTAAGATGTGAAAACCAATTAAAGAGATAAAAAGGGAATCTAGCGAGGTGCCTGCATTAATTTCTTTTTTGCGGGGATTATTTTAAAATTGCATTATATTCTTGTTAAGACGGTGGCCTCTCCCGGTTAATGATAGTACTACCCCTTCCTTTTTAATTGCCTCAGGCTATTGCGAAATGAGTTATCTAAAGGTGCTCGGCCGGTGCTCGAGATAAAACTTTGGAGACTTTGAGTATCTTACACGCCCAGATAAGTAGAGACCATGGTTTAGTCTTATGTAACAAGAAACCAATTTCGTAAGGGGTATTCAGCTCATAAGGATCCAACCGTCTACAAATAAATTACTAAATATCCCCCACCAACATTATTAATGTAAAAGTTTGTGAAGATGTTTGTTACTCAATCATGCGTAAACCTTTGAACAAATTTGGATGAAAATTGGCGCATAGGTAGACCATTTCCTCAGGCGCCTGAGTCGCCTGAGGAAATGGTTCGCTTAACTTAGCACAGGCCTGGGAGTGGCAGGTGAGGCCGCCTGTCACCCCAGCAGAAGCAGGCCGGGACGGTGGGGCGACTAGCGCCCCTCCCCCAACCCGGGGCAAGACGGGGACACCGTGGTTCCCAAACCCGAGGGGGCCATCTCGAAACCGGAGATGGCCCAGGGTCAGTCGGGGTGCGAGGGATATGCTCTATGGGCAACCTTACACCCCGGCGTCTGTAGACCCGAGACGGCGTGCGGTTTTAGTAGGTTCAAGCCTGACATAACCGCCCGCGCTGGCCGGCGGAGGGGGTTATCCGCAGGGATTTCCGCAACAAAAAAAAAAAGGTAAACCATTCCCTGGATTAACACATAGGATACTTTTCATTCCGGGAACACGTTCCTGAGGGGAACGGGAATGGAAAAACTACACCATGGTTAGTCGACCGACACGGCCTCAATACCCACTGGATTATTTAACATCAACAAAATCACAAGCATGTATACTTACAACCCGTTTTTATACAAAACGAGTGTTAAACATGCATATGGCACAGTTTCCTTCAAGAGCACAGTGTCTCTCTGGAGACCAAAACTCTGGAGACTATTCAGTGCGGAACATAATATAGCGTTATTTTCGTAGCACTGTTTTGTACTTATTTTGATACTTTCCAAGTCAATGGAATTTTAGCTGGATGTATATAAGATGGAGGTTTTTAATTTAAACATAAGCCAGTAGTGTATTGTATATTGTAAAATACCAATATGCATTATGGCATATTGGTATTTTAACCTTTTGAATTTGATGATTATAATACAATAGTTTTATAATCCTAGTATTATATTCTTATCTTTTTAAAATAAGTATTTTCTTTTTATTAAGTTGTACTTTTTACATGTTATATAATACATATATTTAAATGTAAATTTATCCTGTAAACCTAGATTAGGTTTGTGTAGGATAAATAGTTCTCATTTTAAATATTACAATATACTTACATACTACATAATCAACTATTTGTGAATATCTAAAATTACAGACCAAAATAAGTATGTGGGTAATAAGTAAAGCTCGTGAAAATGGGACTCGATATAATTTATTTAGAACTAGTGAATCTCAAAGACCTGGATCAAAGACCAAGGTACCTTTTTTTTTTTTTTTTTTCGTGCGGAAATCCCTTCGGATACCCCCACGCCAGCCAGCGGGGGCTGTTATGTCCAGACCAAGGTACCTACTATCAAAATAATTGTTGAAAAATATTTAAACAAAACTTTAATTTTTTAATAATAATAATAATCTTCTTCTTCTTCTTCTTCTTATATATAAAAATGAATTGCTGTTCGTTAGTCTCGCTAAAACTCGAGAACGGCTGGACCGATTTGGCTGATTTTGGTCTTGAATTATTTGTGGAGGTCCAGAGAAGGTTTAAAAGGTGAATGGAAATGGAATGGAAGGGAAGTACGAAGTCTGCCGGGTCAGCTAGTGTAATATAAAAATATTTAAAACATAAAGCTTTCATCATGTTCTTGTCAACAAAAAGAACTAAAAATTTAAAATCAAACGAACCGAAACTATGGTATTGCGTTGTTTCTTTACAGAGATTCTATAATTACCTTCCAGCTCCATCATCAGGCACTGGTTACCATTGAAAGTCAAGTACTCGTCAAGACGATTCAAACGAGCCCAAACTCGATAAGGTTGTGTCGTTTCATGCGAAGTTTCTATGGCCACCTTCCAACTACATCATCAGATCAGCACCATGTCATCATAATATTGCATTGTCGCGCTTGTTACATTATGTTTGCGAAATTTCAGCTCAGTCGGTAACCGGGAAGTGGATTAAATTTAATTTGCAAGATTTGATGATTAACATCGGGACAGATGAAGCTAAATAAAAGCTTATAAAAAATAATATCGAACCCGATTGCATCCTGGAGCTAATTTCAACTTTCAGTGATATACACAAGAACAGAATATTTTTAAATATAAATAGGTATATTAATGAATTTTTATTAATGAGCCCAATGTTCACTTTCCTACAACTCCATTATATGGTTTATTTTGGCTTTAATAGGGATTACTACCACTGATCCTCCAACCCAAAAACACAAAAGCATAGCACCAGAGTCTGTCAATCAGCAGGTGTACCGGGTTGCAGGTAAGTTTGGCTTGGGCCCGAAGCTCTAGGTGATGCCACAGACGCCTTTCCGAATGTGCACTATGTCTATTAAAATAAACATATTTTAGTAAACATATGTCTAGTAAATAGGTGCTTTTATCACCGAATCGTTACGAAATATCTTCGATCCGAAACCTTAATAAAGATATAATAATTTCCCACGCAGATATAAATTGTGCGTCGATAGCAATGCCTATCTACGTGCATAATTCTGACACGGACCGCTCAATTCGGGGGCGAAGTTCTAAAGTGTTCGCTAGAAGTGGTCACGATTATAACTGGAACCGCGTCATTTTCGCATTATGCTGTTCGAAAGTAACCCTTAAACTCTATAAGATAAGATAGTGATTCAATGTAAATTTGAGTTGGTAGTGGCTGGTCGCGATTACGACACTGCCAACGTAGATTTGTGGGTTTGAATGTTAAATATGAACTTTATGACTTGTGTAATAGGGTTGCCATGTAAAGCGCATGTAAGGTTGTAGTGGTTTATTAGTCATCGATGGTGGCGCGATAGGCCCGTGCCAGGCGCGAACGGCGCGCACGCATGTACTGTCAACACTACCTAATGAACGACAGTTACACAACGCACGTGATCCTAAATGTCGCTATACTTCCTGTCGTAATTTTATTGTAATTTGTGCGTATTTATCATGTGAAGAGAATTATGGCTCTATTATTGTTTAGAAACTAGAAACTATATAATTGAATTTCAGGGATCATGCAAATGGTATATAATCGAATTTTAAATTTAGAAATATTAGTAGCTATTTTGTTGTTATGAGAACCTTCCTCATTGTAGTGAATAATAGAATTAATTAATTTAAAAAAACTCACTAAAGAATAAGATTTAAACAAACAAATTTTCAAAGGGACGTACCTTTTTTTTTTCGTGCGGAAATCCCTTCGGATACCCCCCCGCCGGCCAGCGGGGGCGGTTATGTCGGGCTTGAACCGAATAAAACCGCACGCCGTCTCGGGTCTACAGACGCCGGGGTGTAAGGTTGCCCATAGAGCATATCCCTCGCACCCCGACTGACCCTGGGCCATCTCCGGTTTCGAGATGGCCCCCTCGGGCTTGGGAACCACGGTGTCCCCGTCTTGCCCCGGTGTGGGGAAGGGGCGCTAGTCGCCCCACCGTCCCGGCCTGCTTCTGCTGGGGTAACAGGCGGCCTCACCTGTCACCCCAGGCCTGCGCTCATGGAGGACGGAGGTCGTTGAGCGACCTCCGTCGCCTGAGTCGCCTGCGACGCGCGGCGAGCATGTTGTGGGCTCGGCGGGCCGGGAGAGTTCTGAGCCTCTCCCGGGCGCGCTCCGCCATCTCCTTCGCGAGCATCACATGCTCGCAGAAGGAGGTGGCGGCGGCCCACGCGCTCGCGCTCCGCACCATTGCCGCAATCATGCTGCCGAACGAGAGGACTCCCACCCCGATGGCTGCCACGAGGTCACGCCTCGGCGCCTCCCACGCCGGGCAGTCCGCCAGCGTGTGCAGCCCTGAGTCCTCGCTCGCGTCACAGTGATGACACTCAGGCGTTGGCTCCTTCCTGATACAAAGGGACGTACCTAATAAAGTAATAGCTAAACGAATTTGAACTCATTGCAGTAATAAGCTAAAATGAGACGATAATGTCTAGGAAGCTCAATGGGCATAGGCAATAGAAGTATTCCCCCTGCAACCCCCTGCAAAGGACTGGTCGCAGGTTCGAGTCCCGATCTGGATGTTCACTTTTCCGAACTAAATCTATTGGAAAAGTTAGCATACTAATTGTTACAAAATTTCATTGAATTAATGTGGCAGAGTAATCTAAAAACAATGTTTAAAAATGATTCTAACATCATTAATTGTTTCCGTAATTCGCAACAATTACGATAGATAGCTCCACGGTCGCCCCGAGATGTATAATATATCGGAGAGTTTCGAATATCTAGGACCTGTACAGGTAGCTCAGTGGGCCAGAGTCTTCTGCCTGTAAGGGACTGGTGGTGGGTTCAATTCCCATTCTGGATATTCACTTTTTTCGAATCAAATCTATTGGAAATGTTTGAATACTGATTGCGTCAAAATTTGATTTAACAGTAGCCTAGACTTTTTGTTGACTTTTGGAAGCACCAAGTAACGATGTTTACTACTAATAAAACATCATATTTTTTTTGAAGTTATCACCTGCTTAATATTGTTCCCTGTTGCATCCAAAGCATTCACTTTGGAGCCGGAGTTCATTTACTCCTTCTCCTCCTTTTGACGTGGCTTATAGGGCTTTTCTGGGAGCGACTGCTGTCTTACCTCCCAACCCCGTGAAGAAAGCCTGCGCCAGAGCCTATCAAGTTGAAATTCGCTTGCCCCTGAAGATCTTGGTGGGCCTTCATAAATCAAATTGATAAATAAGAGTAAAGATAATGTACCCAGTGTTAGATAACTAGAGTACTGTAGTGCAGCGATACTGGTCTTGTTTAAATGAAAATGTTTATTTAAAAAATTACAAATTAGAACCAAGAATTGTGTCTCCAACTGAATTTCCCAGGTACTTACCCATCAAATGTCACGTGATACTAAAATTAAGGTTGCGCCGAAGAAAGCGTGGTTGAATGCTAATTACCACAGATATTTATGCGACTGCAACCGCACCCGTGCCGTGACACAGCCGCGACATCCACCAAATAAATCGCAGGCAGGTTAACTTCAGCTTTTGTTAATGCATTTGATACCCTTCTCTATATATAGGTAAGTAATGCGGCACTTAATAAAATAGTCGTATTTAGTGAGTTTTGAATGATAAAATAGTCTTTACGAATAAAAAACGTAGGCAGTCAAAGGGACTGCTGACAGAAGAGAGAATATATATACGCCAATGACTGCTGTGCTTGGTATACATACAGCATACAGATAAACATATTGGTGCCGCAATCGCATTCCTAAGATTTGCCCATACCAAAAATGACTCAACGCGTCTCAAAAAGGTTTTTGTTCATAATAGGTGTATAATATAGACAACAATAAAGTTCTCACACACCTCTGACTTTTCGTAGATATGTGTGCATTAATAAATGTTAATTATCGCTTACTTATTACTGTGCCCGGTAGAATGCAATAGGCTCGCCCCCTATTACATTGGGACCTTAACATAACTGGTGTTCGCTTTTTCGTTCGTTTAATCGCGGGTGTGTAATACACCTCTGCCTACCCCTCCGGGGATACAGGCGTGAAGTTATGATGAATAAAGTTTACATCATACATTTAATTCAGATTACAAACTCAATATTATGAACATTCTCCTGCATGCGTATTAAGACGTTTAACACTAGCCAGAATATAAGTTTATTTGCTGTCGAAAATATGATTGAAACAAAATCCTATTCATGAGATGAAGAGAAAAGCGATCTAACTCAGTAACATAAACTGCAGTACCGTACATGCACCATTTGGTTGCACGTGACGATGGCGCAATGGCGCGGATTTCTATACACCAGATTAGCCTTATAAAATACCTACATTTTATACTAACAGTATAAATTACAAAACGATGCTACTTGCCAAAAACAGTGAAGTAGTTTGCTCGATGCAACAGTTTATGGAGTTGACATTAGTTACGAACCGAACAGAAAATTGCAGTGCTTTCTTAACTATGGTTGTTTTGTTTGTTCAATTGTCATCATCATCTCATCATCTCATAAACTCACGCCTATATCCCCGAAGGGGTAGGCAGAGGTGCTAGCACCCACATTTCGCCAGTTTATGTTTAGGTCCCAATGTAATAGGTGGCGAGCCTATTGCCATTAACCGGGCACTTATAAACCTGCGATAAATGCACACATAACTTCGAAAAGCATCGAAAAGTCATTGGTGAGTGCCATGGTAAAACCTGGGATCGAACCCGAGACCTCGTCTCAACAGTCCATTACCCATACCACTAGGCTACCGCGGTTCAATTGTACATTAAAATTTTTAGTCTTCGCGCTCCTAGTATATCTACCTACCTATACTCCTGATTTTATTGTATGGATGGCACTATAGTATAAGAGGTCAGTTTATAGTATACTTGAAGAAAACTGCTCTGGATTTAAATGTTCCACATAGGACAATAATAAGTACTGGTGTGGACCACACCATAATAAATTGCTCAAAGCTTAGATGTCAAGGCTTTTCTTTTTTTTTAACGTGCGGAAATCCCTTCGGGTACCCCCCCCCCCGCCCCCCCCGCCGGTCAGTAGGGGTGGTTATGTCGTCTCTCGACTAAAACCGCACGGTGTCCTCCCCAAGTGTCCGTTGCCGGGCACCCCGGGTAAGCCCTCGAAAGGATAACCCCAGGGTTGCCGGCGGACTTTGACCGCCACCGCGGCCTCGCCTGGTGGGGTCGGGTTTTATCCCGCTTCGGTGAGTTGGCAGGCATGTGTAGGGCACACACGACACGCCTCCGCCACGGCCTGCTTCTGTAAGGACGGCGAATCGGCCAACTGCCGTCCTCAGGCCCCGATCATGGAGGTCGGTAGTCCCGGGCGTAGATGAGTCTGCGGCGTCCTCGCCACAGACTGCGAAACTCGGGGGGCAGGGTTCTCTCCCGCTCCCTCTCCGCCGTCTCTTTCGCGCGCATTACCTGCTCGCAGAAAGAGGCGGTGGCATGCCACTTGCTCCCGTCGGAGACCACGGCCCTCACCATGGTCTCCAACGAGAGAATAGATGTCAAGGCTAAGTTAAAGTTTTCGTTTGATGAAGGTAGTAGCTATTAGAAATATTTAGTAAGCTATTTAGATATCAAAGAGATTAGTCTCGCGGTTTGGGAGTCAGACGCCAGTCACTTCCATCAAGATAAACCAAATCATGCAATTCATTTGCATTTTCTCATTAAAAAGAAATATATTCTCATCTTGTTCAAATTTGCAATATGTATTTTATGAACTGCGTTCTCATTAATGAGGTTTATCGTGACTGGCAAAATATGACTTATTACTACTACTACTAATACCAATTAGGTGGCAGACAAGCACACACACACATTTGATGGGAAACGTTTACAGTAGCGAAGTTCGTATGCTTCTTAAGTACCTGCAACAAAAGAACACATAATGAAACTAATCTTTGACTCTCATATACAAAATGAACACGAAATCTCGCTGTCGAACAAGCGAAATATGACTTCCATTATGAAGTTAGTAAAACAATAATTTCATAATCAAAACCAACATCGTAAAGCTTTCAGCGTGCGCGAAATCCCTAAAATAACAAAATAGAATTTCCGAGAGTTGTGGACGCTCGGAGGCCAGAGGCGTGGCGGGCGGATGCGGCGTGCGTTCGGTCCGGCGCCGGATGCACCACGATTGCTACATCCGTGCCGCCTCACAGAATAAATAATAAACACATTATTATTATAGGAAATAACTACTAACATCGACAGGCTTTAATATGTTTGAAAATTTAGAACACCACTTTTGATTGTCTGATTGCTTCTGACTACAGCCAATTTTTTTATATTTACGAAAGGTACCTAGCACCGTAGGTTAGCGCTGACATCAGTACTTGCTTAAGGAGCATTATTAAGAAGTCACAAAGTCCGTAAGCTACTGATCTATGGTTAAATCAATTCGAAAAAGGACTAAATGCAGCACTTAATGTTTATCCCGATAATCACAACGTTGTAAAACCTTTTTTAAGCTAATAAACACCATTATCAAACCGTCGAGCCTCCCGTTGTAAGCACGGCGCCAGGCACGAACTGCCCCACCAGTATTAATTGATTCACCAGATAAAGCGGGAATGTCACTTCGTGCTCTGTTTACATTGCGACTTCTGTAATTTAACGCATCACTGACTTTGCGTAAATCGATAATACGATGACAAGTGCATTTTGAACAATGATTCGAGATAACGGTGAGTCATTAGCTCGGTGGTGGCCTATGGTGGTAAGTGCAAGTAAAAGAGGTATTTTAATATCTTAAATGATAAAAATGTGTAAAATACAACGGTACAAATGCAGCGGTATAACTGAAGAAATTAGAACCGCAGCCTTTATATATACTAGGTAATCATATATAACCACTATAATCCTTCCGATGTGTTCTTAAGATTTTAGTTGGGTAAAGTATCTGCATCTCTTATACTTTACTGTCTTAGCAAAACGGGAGGGGAGACAAAAGTTATTTCCCCTTATAAATAGAAGAGATGACATCATGGACACACCTCAACCTATCGTCCTAAGTGAGCTATTTTGAGTCTATTGTATAGGGAAGTCCGCTCTAGTTGATACACATCTATATAGTATACTGCTCTAAATGGCACCTGATTTCATTTTCTCCTCCTCTCTTTCTCCTCCTGCATAGTACTACTTTCATTTTGCCACTACAGTCCAATAGTATATGATAGGCAAGGTAGAAATTTTAAAAATCGGGTTTTTAATACTCACAGAATGGTTATACAACTTTGCTTAAATGATTGCAACTTACTTTTAAAGTTTATATATGATCTGTGCGAAGTTTGGAGTATATGTGTAGTGTTTCTTGCACTGTAAGTACTGTCATTGTTCAGATTTCAACCTCGCAGGTTGAAAGCATTCGCAGGCCACAGTAAACGTTTATTATCAATTAAGTATTATTATTAAGTTTATTATAAGTAACATAACATAACATAAACTCACGCCTATATCCCCGAAGGAGTAGGCAGAGGTGCTAGCACCCACATTTCGCTAGTTTATGTTTAGGTCCCAATGTAATAGGTGGCGAGCCTATTGCCATTAACCGGGCACTTATAAACCTGCGATAAATACACACATAACTTATTATAAGTAAGTATAACTATATAGTATACTACTACATACTATATAGTATTACTAAGTATAGTATTATCAAGTAGTAAGGTTTCGTGATCACATTATCAATAACATAGACATCGTGACTAGTACTCTCGTCAGTCATTCCATCTTTATGGATTAGCAATGGGTTCACATAGGAAGCAGAGGAGCGATTTCAATTGTCAGTGTTAATCTGAAGTCATTTTAATTTAAGGGTTTTGGTATCCATAATTTCCACAAAACCAAAGGCAATCAATTGCTTAAGCTAGCAATCGATACGTTAAATGTATATAAAACACAAAGATAGAAAGAAAATATAAAACGTAGTGATACATATCCTATAGGTTTACAATTTTAATACAATGTTAACACATTAATCATAAGTAAAATCCATAATTTGAATTCAAACATCCTCTAAAGAGAACTGTGTAATGAGTGTATAAAACAAAGAAGGTCTATAATTTACGACAAACACCGAACGCCTTGGACCTCTCCCACTTTAAATCTCTACATCTATTTGATAATGCCCCAGCTTTTAAAATGAGCATTAAGATTAAGCGAAACGTTATTACGGTGTTCAACGCAGTGAATTTTAGATTTCATTTTATGGAAAATCTGCGTTTAAATTTTATATAAAAGGTAAAAATTAAGGAAAGAAAGCAAAATTTATTCAAAGGAAGCAGTACTAGGTTTTTAGGATTCAAATTTAGACCCACCTTTATGGGGAAACTATACCTACTTAAATAGTTTATTTTTACTGTTAAAGCAAGTGATTCATTTCTAATGTGTATATGAACTTCGAAATATGCGTGCCGAAGATCGAATTTAATCGCCGCGCCGCGCGCCGGTATGTGATACTTCAATGGTAGACCGGTAACTTTACATGTAATCCAAACTTGAAAATATTAATGTTCCGACGGCAAAATATATCAAAACCAGTTGAAAATTGTGTTCCAATTTTGGAATAGGAAAGGAAATATAAATTAAAATTTGGATGGGCGCCTGTTTCGACAATAAAACGCAGCTGAGCTCGCCCCAATCAGATGACGATCTTGATAAACGACTACCGTGAGATTGCACTCTTGAAACCTGAACGTTTTTAGCAAGCCTATATATTACTAGCTATTGCTATTGGTAAAAGTTTAAATAAAGGTCTTTTTGAAGGATGGCGGTGAAAAAGTCTTAATTAATTAAAATAAAATGTAGGAGGTACCTTTTTTTTTTTTTTCGTGCGGAAATCCCCTCGAATACCCCCCCGCCGGCCAGCGGGGGCGGTTATGTCGGGCTTGAACCGACTAAAACCGCACGCCGTCTCTTGTCTGCAGACGCCGGGGTGTAAGGTTGCCCATAGAGCATATCCCTCGCACCCCGACTGACCCTGGGCCATCTCCCATGTTCATCACTCTTCCAACTTGAGCATGTACTTTTCAATATTCACGAACTTATCTCTAAATATTCTTTATATATGATATTAAATTCATTATGATTACTAGGCACAATTAGGGCCACAATATCATGTTTGATTAATTCTTCTATATTTTCCAAATTTGAAAAAAAAAAGTTATTACATTATGGTTTTTATGGGACCTTAACATAACTGGCGAATCGTGGGTGTTGTAATACACCTCTGCCTACCCCTTCGGGGATACAGGCGTGAAGTTATATTATGTTATGTTAATTACATCCATTGAATTAAAAATCAATGTTTTAGTTATTAACTACCTGGGAATACATTTAAATCTTTTTACTATCTCCAATTGTACTGGGATTCACACGTTTCAATGAAAATTCTTAAATTTGCCATCAAACGTTAATCTCGTGGACATTATTATTTATTCAAGGGATTCTAATTTAGAGGACACTGTAGCAATCTAGGACCCTGCTGCAACCTACGAAATGACGACAGCACATAAAAAATACACGGCAATGACAGAATAGAAATAATTACTTCGTACCCGGGCAAGGCAGCCTTTCACCGAAAGAGTACGTTGAAAAATATACCCATTTCATTCATTCAAATGAGAGTTTTTGTAGGCTAGAGAAGGATAGTACAACGTTACCTAAATAAAACATAACGGCTGAGAACACGAGCCATATTGCCTCGGTGGAAAAGTTTTAAAAAGTTTTCTTTGCGGACCCATTACAAGTACGACGACTTTGTATGTGTGTGTTCGCTCGATACAAGCGGTCGATGGTCCTGTGATGTGTTAGAAGACCCGCTTCTAAAAATATGAGTATTTGTAGAGCTCAAATCTTTAGATGAAAATAGAAGAAGACTGAATAAAGGAAAACTAAGAAACCTAGTACTGTTATACCGTTAGATTTAAGTAGAACTTATTATATATATACTAGGCAAAGTGCGAGTGATGCCCTTGATGTTACCGACGTCTAAAGACTATATAATGGTGATCGGTTTCCATCAGTCAAGTAATTTGTTTATTTGTCAGACCGCATTCAGTCTAACCTATCGCTTTATAAGACGAACGATGCAAAAGCCACATAAATTCATATAGTCACACCCCGTTCCCATTGGGGTAGGCAGAGACAACATATTTCCACTCGCTACGATCCTGGCATACGCATTTCGCTTCTTCCACTTTCATAATTGTTCTCATACATTGAAGCCGGTTACGGGTACTTTTTACCTGGCCTTTCTTCAAAACGTCCTCGATATGATTGGCATACGTACGCCGTGGTCGACCTTTACCGGGTTGCCCAGTAGCCATCTCCTCATAAATCTTTTATCTCCTTTCATCCATTGTCTACATATTGGCCACAAAAGCTTTAAACCAAAAACGGTAAAGCAATAAATATTTTCTTATACATTTACCATGCTACTTAAGCAAATACATCGAACTGAAGGACATATTTCCATTTAAAATTTTAATCCATTGAAAACGTGACCTCCAACAGACGCTGCCTGTGTGAGTGGCCCTGGTTTACGCACACAGCGGAACGCTTGCGTACACAACGAAAGTAGGTTTATTTCCATGAAAAAGTTTTGAAAATCGATGGCTTTAGCTCCTACGCTTGGAAAGTTTTGCGTCATATAACCATAAATATGGTGTACGCCCGTGTTTTGCTCGCTGTAGACGTCGACCTACTGCTTATTTTCTTCTAATAATTTGCAATTCACTGTATTATGAACATTTGGTATAGAAACGTGCCTTTTTACTTGGATTAACAGAATCTCTTTGTAAACATTTTTTGTATTTTTAGAAAAAAAAGCTTTTTCCATAGGATTTCAATTTCGTTGCAAAATGGTAGTACGATATGCAATTACATGATGTCCTCTATAATATCTTTCATCCGAGTGCAAAGAAACTTTATTAACTTATTGTGCACATGCCCGTGAAGGTTCCTACTGTAAAGAAATGTTCTAAATATACAAAAACTAATATTTCTTTATTCGTTAATTTGTCACCTTTACATTCCAATAACAGTCATGCGTTTGTGATGAAACTTTTTTAAGTGCTCGTGAAGGTGACTGATTAAGAAAATAGAAGTAAAAATAATACACGCATGCCTATTAAGACATATTTATTTGATTTTATATAACTTCACGCTTATATGACATACTAGCTGAAGCCCGCGGTTCCACCCGCACGAAGGTCTTTTATCGTTTTTTGTTCATATCTCCGATTCTACTTAACCGATTGCAATCAAACACACGGCAGATTTTCCACACCATCTGACGCCATCACGAACAAAGAGATAAACAGACAAACAGATAAGAATTTCAAAAAAAAAAAATTTGTATTCTGAATCGTACATTTAACATAGCCCAAGTGTTTTTTTTAAACATCTTAAATGTAAAGACAACTAATTTAAAATTTTATAATAGTACTAGCTGATGCCCGCGGTTCCACCCGCGCGGAGGTCGGTTATCGTTTTATGGCTTTAGATCTGACTTAGATTTTAAATCTGACCAAGACCTTTCTAATATAAAACCCTAATCGAAATCCGTTCAGTGGTTTTTGCATTCATCGCGAACAAACAGATAAGCAAACAAACAGACAAGAATTTACCTTGACACTATAAAAACATGCGATTATCTGAACAAATATTAGCAGTAGAACTCTTTGTAAAGCTCTTTGCAAATATTAGGAGTTGAATTATAGTTGCCGGCTGTAGATAACAATGCAGTTGACGACAAACCCTTTATTCTCATAAAAACATATCTATTTACAGTACAAGGCTATAAATATCTTAAGAATTACCTCCCTAAAAGCTAACCATGGCATGACGCATCGCTGCGGCAGGCACCATCTTGAAAATATCGCTTTGATATATTATTGTTTATAAATAATGACTGTTAGACCCTCCCAATTTAATTGTGGTGTATCCCCGAAGCTTATTAACCGTCCGGTTAATATTTCCTTATTGGGCTGTAATTAATTTTGTTATCCAGGTGCTACGAGGTGGTGAAGCCCTCAAGCGGTAGTCCGCCAATGTTCGGCCCAACTCCGATCGTCTAAATGTCTATTATCTACCGCATTATTTTGTCGTGGCCAATTTGTTTGAAGCCTTTGACGTTTGAAACGCTCAGTTAATTAAGACGATTCCAGGATGCTTTATGCGGGATAAGAACGATTTTGAACAACAAAATGGATTATATTAAAGGATTAATGAACTAAGTTCTACTATACTAAACTGTCATAATAACTCAACAACGTATGATTTGGGTTAAAGGTGAATGTACGATTTGAGTTAATGGTGATTAAGTTTGAAGTACACAAAAAATTCTGGTGACACAGACCAGAGGAGACTACCCGGTCTACTGAACGCTCTAGGAACCCTCTAGCAAAGCGCGTAGCTTTCTCTGGCCCGGTATTTGGGTGACGGGCTGCCTTGCCTGTGATCTTATAGGATACTTAACTATGATCTTATTGCTCGCAGTTCCAAAAAGTTTTATTGTGCGTAACCCGCTAGGGTTATGAATTAACTGAACGGTGGTTGACAGACCACATCTGTAGTCTGTGAGAGAATTCGCATACGACAAAATTACTTTATTTGGTGTATTTTCATAAACGTCTAGTTCCTTGCAGCCTCCAAAATCAGGATGGACAGTAGATCTATGCTAGTTTTCAAAAGATCCTAAATGACCCACACGACTACTCACCCTTGTCTACTTGGGAAGAAACAATAACTCAAAACGTAGGCCACTACCGGAATAGCGCAGCATCATAAAAGCAGTGATCGTCTTTTTCAGGTAAAAGTAAGTTGCCACTACTGTTGCCCAAAATACCCCACCCGGAAGTTTCATAGCCCAGAATCCCGGTGAATTATCAGGTTACTGACTAGGTATCCGCCTGCAGAATCTATTAAATTTATTGTATGACAATAAATTTCATAGATTCTGCAGGTGTTTCACTTATATTACAAATGTCATAATAACTGTTTGTTCTTTTAATCGTAAAATGTTTAAATGATAAATTTGTCTATCAATTGTTTTGAATCTCAATTAATTCGTTAGTATTAATTTGAAGTACGATAAGAGTTAATGCAAATTAACTTTTTCCCTCACAAAAGTAGCGGCAATAACTTCAGGCTATTATACAGTAGTTTGCGAAGCAGTTGCTCTCTTATAATAGAAAAACATTGGTGTTAAACCTGGCAAATTTATACAAGACGGGAGTTATATCAAATTAACCGCCTTTGTCGCGCCTTCATGAGTACCAAACAACAACCATCGAGTAATTACAAACTATAACCCAGTATAGTCCAACAACAGTCCGCAAGTTGAAGGCAAGGTCAAATTAGCGCCATGACCTTCCGACTGCAGCCCTCTGCCCGCTGGTCCAAGTAGTTTACGAACAACTGCCATAACTCTGTTGGTACTCTGAAACTGGGTGACGGACTAAGCGGCTCGGGCATTGACTCCGAGAAAAAGTTCCCTTTAAATATCCACAACTTTAGTTTAGCAACTCAAATTTAGTTTGCTAACAAACGGAGTAAACAACAAGTCGCAACAAATCCGGTTGGAAGTTGCGCGAGAGTCGTTTTCAAGTTCAACGTCGAGCAACTCACATGCGATCCGCGTATACTTACGTTTTTTGCGGGACCAGCCACTTTTAGGTATTTCCAGATAAAATAACAGTACCTATAAAAGTACAAAACAATACTGAAAGTTGAATATGATACAGTAGTACCTAATTTTCTGCAGATGTGCGATTACAAAATTCATGCAATTTAACGAAAATACTTCAGTAATATGTAGTTTTTTTCCATTATATTTTAAGTGTTATATACACTTGAAACTTGATCTGTGTATAACTTCTTATGTAAAAAGCCTAGTTGCGTATATTACTGCAGCAAGAATTCATGTTACTTTTCCTGCATTTACATAGTTTCTTTGCTACGCTCAACGGTTGTCCGAGTCGTAGCCGTAATAGTGTAGGCGAAGCGAAAAGCTAGCTGCTACTTTGCACTTCGGGATAAGCCCCCATCTAATTTACAAAATTATCCTCTAAAACCCTTAGCATAACCTAGGTAATTTTATAACCTTTGAACAAAATAAAACTTTAAAATGTCATAAACCTTAATAACATACGTGCAGTTTTAATTAGTATTTAGTTGTAACTGCTGCTACATAAATAGCGTTATATTATCCGACTAAGAAAAATATAGGTTAACAAAATCAGTTACAAAATTACGTAACGGTGCATATCATTCCAAAGCCAGCAACATCCTTGCGTCGTAGACAATATCCTGTACAGGACTGGCACGTCGGTTCTGCGGTGGTGGAGACGCGCATGCGTCAACCCCCTTCCCCCCAGCCCCCTACCCGCAACACGGAAAACTTTTCCCCGACATAGCTATAAGTACCCGCCGCTCACCCGTCGGCAACACTTTTTGCCCCCACTGGTGGGTTAGGGTGGCAAAACTTTTGCCAGCCCGCTCGGTACTCCGTACACATCGCTCTTCCACTTTTTCCTGTATATTGAAATGGAGGAACGGAGAAAAGAGTAGAATTTAGAAGCTGTCGTGCAAATTTTAATGAGGAGTGAGAAGGTGAATGGTGTCTCGTATAACGAGCACCACGGTCTTTGTATGGATATTTTAATATTTCGATACACAAAGTTGCTTTCTGAAGCGTACAATTTGACAAAATGTTTATTTGATCATTTAAAAGGATCTCGTCATATGTCAATTTATAATAAGTAATTTAGAGCAAGTTTACGATGTAATGTCGCCATGTTTACACTGTGGAAAATCAGAAGTAAGGGTTTTATATGAACTCGCCACAGATAATTTCGGAGAACAGTTGACCAGTGGTCATCTAGTTAACGTTAATCACAATTAGGCAACCCACCACTTCATCACGGCCACTACTCGATAACAAGGATCCTCGTTGAATGATTAATAACTAGAATCGCGGTTTGTTTGCATTTGGACCGTCCGTCGGCGAGAGTAACAAACTTATGAATAATATGCCGCATAAGTTAAGCGTGACTTGAGGATGAATCGATTTTCTTGAGCCGTCTTCACACGGCCAGCGTTATCTTCCTCCATCTCCATTAATTGCATGGGTTATTTAATTCACCGCTTTCCACAAATTCATACAAAACTAATACTATTCGACTCCTTACAAGAAGATAGAATCTGCTGACCCTAATAATAATAATAAATCATTTATTCACTATAGTTTGTTTACAAATCATGGAGTAAAACCAAATAATAACATTCTATTTTAGACACAAACAGTAGTTCAACTCTAGAACGAGGGTTCTCTCACAAGGTATTGACATTTATATTTGAAGTTTAATTCGGTAATTGGGAAAAATCTTAGGCAATTAGGCATATCATCATCATCATCATTATCATCATCAACTTATTCCGGCCAGGCGCTCATTGGGGGAGACCTATGTCCAGCAGTGGACTAGAATAGGTTGATGATTAGATATATATATATTAATGTCTTTAATTCAAGTAAAGCTGTTGGTGGATTGGCTAAAAGCTTGCGACGCTTTTATCCCGCCTAGGTCCACATCCCCTTAAAATGTACACTTTGGGAAACAGTGATTAAAATAGTCGGGTGATGTTAGCGGTGGCATATTTGAGGTTTGTTGGTACATTCATCAGAGTACGGACTCGAGTTAGTGCAACGTCTGACCCCACGTTATCTTGCATAAGCAGTGACAAGACCCAAACCTCTTGGTGACTGATGACTAGCCTTAATTAAATTTTATGAACCGGTCCTTCCATTACAATATGAAGCGTAACTGTTTACCCGAATGCAATGAGAACAAGTAAACTGGAGCTATAATGAATTGGAAGATCAAAATAATCTAGCACTTCAGAAACAATTTCTAAAGTGCTAAATTATTTTGATCCTCCTATCTTCTCTTATATATAAAAATGAATCGCTGTTCGTTAGTCTCGCTAAAACGCGAGAACGGCTGGACCGATTTGGCTAATTTTGGTCTTGAATTATTTGTGAAGGTCCAGAGAAGGTTTAAAAGGTGCTATCGATTGAGGCAGTACGAAGTCTGCCGGGTCAGCTAGTCTTAAATAAAATTAACATTAGTTAGTTCTGTGGTCTTTAAAATATTAATGAATAAAACACTGACAAAAATATTACTCTACTACAAATATTCTCAATAGCCTGGTTTTTTTTTTTTTTCTACCACTCAGGTGGCAGACAAGCTCACGGCCCACCTGATGGGAAGCGGTTACCGCGGCCTATGGACGTGTGCAGCACCAGGGGCGTCACACTCGCGCTGCCGACCCTGGAAAAACCTTCTAGTGCCCTTCTTGAAGAACCCCATATTGTAGTCGCTTGGGAAAACCACAGCAGGGAGATCATCTACAGCCTGAGGGTGCGCGGAATGAAGTGCCTTTCATAAAAAAAATGGTTGAAAAATATTTAGAATTGATTCATAAGAAGAGTTTGGATTGGAGTAAGTTCCAAGTTTTCTTACTCTCGTTGTTATATTCAAATCCATAAAACTTTTGATTAGGAAATTTATTTAGTCAAATTTCATATTGACTCATTTTAGTAGCAACATGATGTGACATGATGAACATTTTAAGAAGGTAAGTTAACAAGAACACGTTAGGAAAAGTTTATTTTTTGTGATTCAGAATTGTGTATTGTTATGGTAAACATCAATCATCTTAATCCGATTTGCCTTGCCTTAATATATTATGCGATTTAAGTGACAAGATACCTCCAGGTACTACTCATAATATAACGCGTACTTGGAGTATTATAGGAAAGTTGCAGATATTAAATACATTTTTCTATTCCCTTTTTAATAAAATTTATAAAATTCATAATTAAACCTTTATAAAAAATATAAAATTTAAGCCTTTATAAAATTACTGTGCTAATAGACAGAGATATATAGTTGATATTTAGAGCCCCAACGCGATCTTCGAAGCCAAAGTAAATCTCACCTGCCGGTACACCTGCTAATTGGCAGATAAGGCTCTGACGCAGGCTCGAGGCGTGACCTCGTGGCAGCCATCGGGATGGGAGTCCTCTCGCTCGGCAGCATGATTGCGGCAATGGTGCGGAGCGCGAGCGCGTGGGCTGCCGCCACCTCCTTCTGCGAGCATGTGATGCTCGCGAAAGAGATGGCGGAGCGCGCCCGGGAGAGGTTCAGAACTCTCCCATGGGCCATCTCGAAACCGGAGATGGCCCAGGGTTAGTCGGGGTGCGAGGGATATGCTCTATGGGCAACCTTACACCCCGGC
Source organism: Cybosia mesomella (assembly GCA_946251805.1). Classification (NCBI taxonomy): domain Eukaryota; kingdom Metazoa; phylum Arthropoda; class Insecta; order Lepidoptera; family Erebidae; genus Cybosia; species Cybosia mesomella. Next base: position 29,608,627 of record OX276394.1, on the reverse strand, counting down.
GTCTGTAGACCCGAGACGGCGTGCGGTTTAAGTCGGTTCAAGCCCGACATAGCCGCCCCGGCTGGCCGGCGGGGGGTATCCGAAGGGATTTCCGCACAAAAAAAAAAGGGTCTGACGCAGGCTTTCCTTTCAGGATTCGGGGGTCAGACAGTAGTCACTTCGGTAACAGCTGACCAAACTAATATATGGAAAGGAAAAATAGGAGAGTACTATCATAGACCAATAATAAATATCTAAGGTACTATGTTATTCAGCATTATAGACTCAAAATTGAAATCGAATAGTAGACCACTCCAGTTTAGTTCGGCCATTTAAAAACTTTGAAAACCTGCACGTCGCCTGCCTGTAATAGAATGACAGTCCTAATTTACGGTACGTTCAGTTAACGTAAAGCCAACTTTACAATTCTAATGTAGTTGCGTATTCTGTCCACCTGAAAACCGCCGACCAACTCCGACGTCGGCCGCATCCAAAATTCAAGGTATAAAGACAAGCGGCACGTCCACATGTCTAACATAATGTACTCAGTTTCTGATGTGGGCGAATCAAAGACTAGGATTTCGGTTCCAGAATTAGAACAGGATATTAAAGCCGGGCGGGTCTTAAATAAACACCCTCTATACGAAACCATGTTTGCTCAGAGTTTTGTGTACGAAATTTTAATGGAGTAGCCATGGACTTGGGTGTAATTATTATAAACAGTACAGTGTAAAACAGTTTTAATAATATAGTGGAATGAGAGCGTATACATTATATTATTTTTATTATGAAAGTAGGTAGTATTTACAATATATTATTAGTGCAGACGCTGCTGAAGTAAAATCTACTATAAAGATAGAGAGAAGTGGAATAATTAAATTGTAAATCAGGAAAAAGAAGATTAAATTAGTAAGTCTTATGGAAAAATTTATGGCACAACGAAGCATGACGTCATATTTTAGTACTGTCAATTCGTTTACCAATGGTAAGGTGCGTACCTTTTTTTTTTTTTTTTTATCGTGCGGAAATCCCTTCGGATACCCCCCCGCGTGCCAGCGGGGGCGGTTATGTCGGGCTTGAACCGACTAAAACCGTACGCCGTCTCGGGTCTACAGACGCCGGGGTGTAAGGTTGCCCATAGAGCATATCCCTCGCACCCCGAGGTAAGGTGCGTACCTTTTTTTTTTTTTTTTTTTTTTTTCGTGCGGAAATCCCCTCGGATACCCCCCCGCCGGCCAGCGGGGGCGGTTATGTCGGGCTCGAACCGACTAAAACCGCACGCCGTCTTGGGTCTGCAGACGCCGGGGTGTAAGGTTGCCCATAGAGCATATCCCTCGCACCCCGACTGACCCTGGGCCATCTCCGGTTTCGAGATGGCCCCCTCGGGTTTGGGAACCACGGTGTCCCCGTCTTGCCCTGGTTTGGGGGAGGGGCGCTAGTCGCCCCACCGTCCCGGCCTGCTTCTGCTGGGGTGACAGGCGGCCTCACCTGCCACCCCCAGGCCTGCGCTCATGGAGGACGGAAGTCGTTAAGCGACCTCCGGCGCCTGAGTCGCCTGCGACGCGAGGCGAGCGTGTTGCGGGCTCGGCGGGCCGGGAGGGTTCTGAACCTCTCCCGGGCGCGCTCCGCCATCTCCTTCGCGAGCATCACATGCTCGCAGAAGGAGGTGGCGGCGGCCCACGCGCTCGCGCTCCGCACCATTGCCGCAATCATGCTGCCGAGCGAGAGGACTCCCACCCCGATGGCTGCCACGAGGTCACGCCTCGGCACCTCCCACGCCGGGCAGTCCGCCAGCGTGTGCAGCCCTGAGTCCTCGCTCGCGTCACAGTGATGACACTCAGGCGTTGGCTCCTTCCTGATCCGATGCAGGTGGTCCCCGAAGCACACCTTCCCGGAGATCACCTGCGTCAGTCGGTACGAGAGGCTTCCGTGTCGCCTCTCTAGCCAATCCTCCATGATGGGCCTTACCGCCGCTATTGCGGCGTGCCCTGCGCTTGGTCGCCCAAGTCGTTCCTTCCACTCCACCACGATGGCCTGGCGGAGCTGGGACTGCATGGCCTCGATTTCTCGATGCTCGGGGTTCAGTCCCTGCTCCTGCGCCTCCTTTCGCCACTGGTACAGTTGCGAAAGGGCTCTCGCCTCCAGGTCCCATGGCGGAGTTCCGGCAAGGAGACTCGCCGCCTCAAAGGAGATCGTGCGGTACCCGCGGATGACCCTGATGGCCATCACTCGCTGCGGAGCGCGCAGCATCCGCACACTTCCGGCCTTCAGGGCCTCCGCCCATATTGGGCATCCATACAAGGCCATGGACCGCACGATCCCCGCGTAGAGTCTCCTGCAGGAGTCATCGGGCCCCTTCATGTTGGGCAGCAGCCGCGCCAGAGCGAGAGCTGTGCCCTTCAGTTTGGGGGCCAGACTTCGGATGTGCTCTCCGAAGTCCCATCGGCCGTCGAGCACGAGCCCCAAATATTTCATTTGGGGCTTAATGCCGATGCGATTACCTCCCACGATGAGACTGGATCCCTCAGGTGGCTTGCTCCGGGGCCCATGAAAGAACAGGGCCTCGGTTTTATGCAGAGCCACCTCGAGACCCAGCCGCCGGATCCGCTCCACGACTTGGGCAACCGCGGTCGTGGCCTTCAGGGTCGCTTCGCGGTATGTCGCTCCGCATGCCGTCACGAGCGTGTCGTCCGCGTAACACGTGACGGCGGCACCGTCTGCGAGCTCACCGCGAAGCACCCAGTCGTATCCGATGTTCCACAGGAGCGGCCCCAGGACCGATCCCTGCGGAACACCGCACGACATCTCACGCCGGCCGAGACCGGTCACGGTTGGGTAGAAGACGTCTCTCTCCGTCAAATACGCCCCGACTATGCGGCGGAGGTAGAGAGGCACTTCGTGATACACGAGCGCCTCCCTAATGCAACTCCAGGGCAAGGTGTTGAACGCGTTGGCGATGTCCAGGGACACCGCCAACATCACCTCACCCCGGGCTACTGCATCCTCCGCCAGAGCCCTCACGCGCATGATGGCATCCACGGTGGAGCGCCTCTGGCGGAAGCCATATTGGCCATCCGCCAGGTCCGGCCCCACTCTTGAGAGGTGCTCGACGAGGCGCTTCGCAATTACTCTTTCAAAGAGCTTGCACACCTCGTCGAGCAACACTATGGGCCGGTAGGCAGACGGTGAGTCCGCCGGGCGCCCCTCCTTTCGGATGAGGACCAGTTTCCCCGTCTTCCACAATTTCGGAAACTGGCCCCGCTCCAAACATGCGCTGAGAAGCCCTCTCAGTCGGGGCTCGAGAGCGTCGTCGACTAGAGCTAGGACCCACGCTCGGCCTGGAATGCCGTCGGGTCCCGGGGCGGTGCGTTTGGCTCTCAGCCTTCTCACCGCCAGCTCTAGTTCTACCCAAGTGACCTCGGGCACGTCGTCGTCAACCACGTCGGGCACCATTGGCAACCGAGGCGGAGTCATCTGCGGTGGAACATGTTCCACCGCCCGCGCTGGGAACAGGGAGCTAACAACTCCTCCAAGCAGCTCCGGCTGGAGACACTGGGTCAACGGCGGGGCCTTGGGGCGCAGTTTTCCCCTTACCATTAGGTAGGGCCGCCCCCAAGGGTCCCGCTCCAGCGTCTCCAGCAGTTCGCAGCGGGCCTCCTTTTTGGCCCGCCTTATCTCTGCTCGGAGGGCACCTCTGGCCTCCCTGTATCCCTCGTACAACTCCGCCTCTCGGGCCTCCGCATCTGCGGGGCGGCGACGCCTCCTACGGAATCGGGCCCACCGGCGGTGCGTGATCACGCAGGCCCGTCTGAGCCTCGCGATCTCCGACGACCACCAGTAGACCTGACCCCTCGGATTATAGGGCGGAGCCCTAGGCATCGCCGCGTCGCAGACACGGGTCATGGCCTCCCGGAACCACTCCGCCTCATCGTCTACGTTGACAGGCCTGTCCGGCGCAGAGGCCCAGGCCTGTACGATGGCGGCTTCCAGGAGGAGCTCCCGATCTAGTCGCTTAAGTGCCCAACGTGGCTCGGGTGGAGCCGGTGTGGCCGGCGCATCGCTCGCGGGGGCGGAGACGTCAAACCGAATATATCGGTGATCCGAACTTGTCTCCTCCCCCAAAACGACACGCCAGCCCTGAACACGTCGCGTCAACGAGGGACTCGCGAACGAGATGTCCACGATTGAACTGGCCCTCGAGGTCACGAACGTGTCCACGGCTCCCCGATTTAGGAGGTCTAGGCCGAGTCCTTCGGCCCAGTCCTCCAGTGCCCTGCCTCTATCCCCCGCCGGGCCCCTATCGTGACGGGAACCCCACGCCAACGACCAGGCGTTGAAGTCCCCGAGCACAAGGACCGGACGGGGGTGGCAGGCATTGACGACGACTGCCAGCTGACGGAGCCATTGCTCATACGAGTCGTCAGCTATGTCTCGGCTCGGCGTGAAGTAAGCAGCCACGACCGCTATGTCGCCAACCGCCGCCGCCACGCAGCCGGGTCCCCTTGCAACGACGGCAAGAGGGGGGCTGCCGGCGGCAGGGTTGTGCACCAGTGCCGCCGACCCATCCAGCGCGGTTTCCCAGGCAGGCCCGAGGAACCGGTAGGTGTATGGGTCGGCGACAGCGGCGACATTTATGGCCCACTGTGCCATGCTCTGGAGCAGAAGGTCCTGAGCATGGGCACCGTGGCCAACATTCACCTGCAGGATGCGGAGTTGAGGATCCATTATGGAACCCCCATCTCCGCATCCCGCTGTGAACTGGAGGCGGAAGGCCGGCCTCCCGGCTTCGGCTCCCCTCCGGCGCAGGCCTTGCTTCCAACCCTGTGGTCGGCCGGCTTGCCTCCCGCTGCACACCTAAAACAGTGCAGCGGGGCGTCGCAAGTGCCGGCCTTGTGACCGGGTTGGCCACAGCGGAAGCAACGGTCACCCGCCGTCACTTCCGCCGTGCAGTGCACCCCCACATGGCCCACTGACAGGCACCTGAAGCACCTGGCCGGTCGGGCCTGCAGGAGCCTTGCCTGCGCCCTCAGGAAGCCTCCTACCAGGAGGCTCCGCCCGTCTGCAACCTTTTGGGCCGCCACGATAGGGCAGCCGACAACTGCTGCCCCCTGTCCACCACGGCCGAAGCGTATCGCTCCGGCCTTAACTGTGTCCGGGGAGCAGCCCCCGGCCTCCGCAACGGCGAGCCTGAGCTCTTCCGCCGTGACGGAGTCGTCCAGGCCCGTAATGCGCATTTCTGCGCATTTAATGGACCTGGACACCCGGACGTCGGCTGCATCCAGCGACTCCCTTAGCCGAGCCGCTAGGGCGTCGGCCTTGGGGCCACTGGCGGCGCCGGGGACCTCGAGAAGCCGGGCTCCCGTCCGTGTGCTCTTGCACCGGACACCCGGGATCTCGAGGGCCTTCAGGTCGACGTTGGCCTTTACTTTGGCCAACACCTCGGCATACCCCACGCCCCTCGACGCTGCCTCCGCCGTCAGAGTGACGACGACGGCAGTAGTGCGAGGGGCGCGGAGTTTCCCCGGCGCTGCCTTCGCGGCGGCCGCGGCCCTCCTGGCCTTCTTGGCGGCCTTCCGCCTCTTCTTACTGGCTCCAGCCACCTCCCAGCCCCCTTCCAACGGGGTGGAGGTAGCCGGAGCCACGGCTGGGGCTGGGGCTGGGGCCAGGGCTGGGGACGTCTTCCCCTTGCCCTTCCCCTTGCCTTTGCCTTTCCCCTTCTCCTGAGTGGGAGGGAGCCGAGGAGGGAGCCGAGGAGCTGGCTCCGGCAGGGATGCACCTGCAGCCGGGCGGGTGGGGCCCTTCTGGGTTGCAGCCGCATAGCCGGCTACCGGCGGCGCCAGAGGCGGACGACGGATGGAGTCCACTAAGGCCTCCATTCGACTCATCATCCGCTCCTCCAGCGCACGAGTAGCCGTCACCCAGGGCTCCTCCGGTGGTTGGGCCGGCAGCCGCACCGATCGCGCCGGCTGCTCCGCCTGCGACGACTGCGCTGTCTGTGCCGGCTGCGTCGACCGTGTCGAACGCGTCACCCGCGCCGGCTGCTCCGGCTGCGCCAATTGCGCTGGTGGCACCGGTTGCGCCGAACTCGCCACCACCCTCTTCAGCTCCTCTAGGGCTGCAGCGAGCCGGGCCGTCTCCCGCCGGGACTCGGCCAGCTGTTCCGCGAGGGCCTCATTCTCGGAGGCGATGTTGAACACTATATTCAACATCGCCTCCTGTTCGGGGCTTGGGGACCCCCGGAACGACGCGGTCACCCTCTGGAGTTTCTCCAAGAGAGACCGCGTCCCACCGCTCGGCTCCGGCACCACCGAGGTGGAAGGCCTCGACGGTGACTCTCGCATAATCCCCCCAGGGGCTGAGGGCGCTCGGGTGGATGGCCCAGCCCTCGTTCCCCCTCGCGCCCCTCGGCGGCCTGCAGCGACCTTGGACGCCGGCTTCGACGTCTCGTCACTGCTGGAGGAGGAGGAGGTCGTCCCGGTGAGGGTATAATCCTCATCCGAGACGTCCTCCGCCGCCCGAGCCTTTGCTCGCCTCCTCCGCTTTCGGGTCCTCTGTACCCCCAGACCCAACGGGCTACTCGCCCGACTTCGCTCGTTGGCGGTGTCGAAACTCTCCGACACCGCCGAGGTATTTAGCGTCACCTCCACGCATGACTGCTGCGCGATCTCCGCGCAGACTCCGTCATTATCATTGTCCTGTTTCTTGCCTTGTCCGTTGTTTTTATTGGTTTTCCTGTCCGTATTATTTTTTGTGATAATATGATTTACATTCATAGCATATCCCACGAGTATGGGGGAAAGGTGGTCCATCCAGGCGGTGCCCCCTGCACCTGGATAAGCCTATATACTATGGAGGTCGGCTGGTATTCATAGGTTTTTACGACTTTGCTGTCGGGTGTTATAGACTTTTCCTTGTCGTGGGCCGGCCAATAAAGGCAAGCCCTCCGGTCAGCAAGATCACAGCGTACCCTTCTGGAGCCACCAGTTAGGTCGTTGCTGATCACCTACCGATTACGGAACGCGAGAGGATGGCTAGTCCTCTCTCACCGGCGGCGGCACAAGTGCCCGTCGGCCCCTGCGTTAGCAGTGGGCCAACCCGCCCCTGGATCCCACAGGATCCTATGGTGGCCTCAGCCACTAACACCATCGCTCGTCCTGTCTCCTCTGAAAGCAGAGGAGTACGGAGAGCGATGTGTTCCCGCCACGTTGGGTATTCGCCGACGATCAATGCCAACCCCATGAAGGGGAAGCCATTGACCGCCGCCCAGGGTGTACCGGCCGCTCCGGGTCCGTTCCCCCCGGACTGCAGCGGGATCGGAGTCGGAACGACACTCGAGGAGGTTACCCAACACACACCCCAGGTAAGGTGCGTACCTGACATCGGAATCGCCATAAAAAAAAAAAAGGTGCGTACCTGATGCGGTAATGAAGCTATTTATGAAAAAAGCAGAAGCACAAATATTTTTAGGTCATATTCATTCAAGAAAATTAATAAAACCACGTTAGTACCTTCAATTTATGGTATTTCTTACATTCATTTACTTTATTCCTAAACTTCCTAGGTGAAACTTTTAAGTATTTAGGCACAATGGAGCGATGTAGGTGTTGAGTTTGAGTTGCACGGGGCAATAACTCCAATAGATTTCACAACATTTTTCAGTCCACGTGAGTGTTAATAAAGTTTATCGCCAGGCAGCCTGAACGAGCTCTGTTTAAAAAGTTACAACAGTTGAATATCGAATATAGAATACGATGATCAAACTTTGCTTTCAACCAGTTTGAGTAAAAACCATTCGCTGTAGATCGAATGAGACAAACTAATAAAAATATTTTTTCCAATCGATGTCTGGGATTTTATTTTTAGGGTCCCGTACCGAAAGGGTAAAGCGGGACCCTATTACTAAGGCTCCGCCGTCCGTCTGTCCGGTCACCAGGCTGTATCTCATGAACCGTGATAGCTAGATAGTTGACATTTTCAAAGATGATGTATTTCTGTTACCTCTATAACAACAAATACTAGAAATAAAGTAAAATAAAAATTCAAGGGGGCTCCCATACAAGAAACGGGATTTATTGCCGTTTTTTGCTCGATAACGGTTACAGGTAAACGCTTGAAATATTCACAGAATATTTAGTTATATATTAACTATAAAAAAATAAAAAATTATAATCATCATCATCATTCTTCAGGCTGTGGAATGATCTCCCTGCTGTGGTTTTCCCAAGCGACTACAATATGGGGTTCTTCAAGAAGGGCATTAGAAGGTTTTTACAGGATCGGCAGCGCGAGTGTGACGCCCTTGGTGTTGCGCACGTCCATAGGCCACGGTAACCGCTTCCCATCAGGTGGGCCGTGAATTTGTCTGTCACTTGAGTGGTACAAAAAAGAAACATCATTATATCAGTCGTAGGAAGTCCACTGCTGAACATAGGCCTCCCCCATTGACTTCCATTTTGATCGGTCTGTATTGTTTTCCTGGTCGCCTGTCCACCTTCCTACGCTGCGCTTGCCGTCACTTGGTCTCCACTCAAGAACCTTTCTGCCCCATCGGCCATAGGTTCTCCGAGCTATAAAATAACTATTTAAGGGGGCTCCCCTTAAATAGTTTTTTATATTTAATATATATATAAACGTTAACAGGCAGATGCTTGATATATTCACAGAATATTTAGAAATAAATTAAGGGTGGCTCCCATTGTATAGATAATAGTACGGAATCCTTCGTGCGCGAGTCCGACTCGCACTTGACCGATACGACGGTCTAGACCATTTTACATGTGCGGTTTTTAACTTTATCAGTAAAATGTTATTTTAATCTGAATAAAATTTGAATTTAAAAGCCTCTTTGATAGGTTGGCTATATATATATGTCTGTCAGACGTTAGGGTTGTATGTTTGACGTGTTATACAAGAAAACAAAAGAATGTAGCGACATTTAGGTTAAGACGGGACAATAACTCAGACGCCGCGCGTAGCCACTCGCTCAGATTTATTGGAGCAATTGACAAAGTGGCAAATGGCCCATTAGAAATTAGGAGTTCCTCGAGAAACACGGGCAACGGAAAAATGTACAGCAATATTTTCCCTGTGTAAGCAAAATTGTAAGCAATAAATAATATCCGGCTGCTTCGGCGTCGTTTGTGCAAAGTTAATTTGGAAAGATTTTTAAGAAACTGCGAAAGGTGTTTGTATTCCAGCTTTTGTATGTCGAAAGACGATTAGATAAATTAGTTAATTTTTCAGGACGTAACATAAAAAGAATCTGATAATAATGAATCGTAATTGTCAGTATGAGTATATTTATCAGTGGAAGTTAAAAATGAATTTCCCTTATAACAAATGTAATTCGCATTTTAATGGAATAAATAATAAGTAAGTTTGACAACTATGGAATGGTAACCGATAATAAACTGACAATGAATATTGACAACCGATAATTCTAACACTAATATAAACGAGTTTCATTTATATATAAGGTATGTTTAAATTTAGCGCAGATCCTGGCAATTATTTTTTACTTTTCAAAGCTAGCTATTTAATGACATCTAGGTATATTCGAATTTCATATACAAAACTTAGTCAATAAAGTGAATAATCGCCCAATAAAGAATAAACACACAGAACGCGATAATCGAATACAATAATCGTAATAATCGAATAGAGCGGAGGAAACTAATTCCACGAATGTTTTCAGTCGATAGCTTACGACATGTTTATTGTCATTGAGTAATAAAAACGAGTCTAATGACTCGAGAACTCGGCTCGGTTCGGATTGTCTCTCTATATCATATATGGGTCAATAAAATTTTATGTACAGTTAAACTTTGTTAAACGCTTCGTATTTTTGTCTATGAAATTAGGTATAATTTATTTTACGTATTTTTAACAATACTTAAATTAATAGTGAAAACCTTCGATGAAAACATTAAATTCTATTGAGTGCATTATAATATTAACCGATTTGTTTCGTTTTATCTAAGAGTATTGTGCGAATTGGGATTAACCTATTCCTTAGTAGAAAAGTAGTGAGTAATTTATCATAACAAAAAAGTATTTCCCATCATTAAAGATTTTAAAGGCTACTAAAATGGTTACTAGATTTAGCTTAGTTCAAATCAGCAATTAGATTTTATTTTTAAGTAAGTTTGAACATTCAATGTGAAAATGTTCACAATAAATTTCTAACATGGCGTAAACGCAGGAACATCGTCATTCCTGTGTACCTATAAATTCTAAGTACGTCGTACATTCATTATTATTCAAAATTTTAACACCAGAAAATTCAAATTAATACCTAGTGCACCCATGGAAATACAACCTTTCCTACAATGCTTTAGAGATCAAACTTCTGTTTTCAACAAAAATACCACAGTTCCATTTTTAAATTCATGTGCAAACACATCAGCGGGTGTTCAGTAAAAAGAGATTATCTAGTAAGAGCGGAAACAAGTAAACAGATTATAAAAAAGACGTTTCGCCCCCGCATCGACCTCGGGCTGTATGCATACAACACCGTCTGCGGTCTTTTTTTCTTGGAATGATATTGTGTGTTCTTTATACTTAAATTTTCTTTTAACTTATAGTAACCCTAAAGTAATGCTATAATCAATCATTGATATCGCTAGTTGTGGTTTCCTAATTCATAAGACGAGTCGTTTAACTAAACTCGCGTGTGCAAGTTTATGTTATTTACTATTTTATTTAGCCACCGAATGGGAGCTAACTGTTTCTAATTGTGAATACATGATATGAAAATCGAACCTTAAAGAGGAACCAATTTCTAGATAAGGTACAACCTTATTCGGGGCGCGAGGTATATGCTTTATGGGCAACCCTACACCCCTGAAGTCTGAAGACCCGAGATAGCGTGCGGTTTTAGTCGGTTCAAGCCCGATATAACCGCCCCCGCTGGCGACGGGGGGGAATCCGAGGGGATTTCCGCACGAAAAAAAAAAGGTACAACCGTATTTATTTTTTAGTCAGGATATAATGATGTTGAACAAGGTGATAGAAATGCATAATAATTTAAAATTTATAAACCATGAAACCATATTAGAATGTAAAACTTTTACCTGAATATACTTTTATGTCCAAAATCAGTGGAGAATAATCCATCGCGTCAATGGGTTCGACTGGAACAAAAAGTGAAAAAAATCCAAATTTTTTTTTGTTTAAAAGAATATTAGTAACTGAAATTTCCCGTTAACCCCTCCAGCTAAGCTAAATTGCTTGTGTTAGGAGTGGGTTCACGTCGGTAGCGTAATGGCCAGGATTCGATCCCGGGACCTCGCGATCGTAGGGTCGACTCCTTAACCACTAAGCTACCGACGCTTAATGAATTTGTTTAGTGGATTAGAGTGGATTAGGGCCAAAAAATCTGTTAAATATATTGGTTTGTATACTTAATGTGGCATTAAGAGTATATTCGTGTAGGTGCATTTAAAATCCGTTCGTTTTTGTTTTTTTTTTCATTACCTATAGTGGTTACGGTAGGTATTTAATGTTAAACTAGGAAACAGTTCAATGAGAATTACTCTTATCACACAACTTTTCAAGAAAAATACTGGAGTAAGGCCCATCATGGAGGATTGGCTTGAGAGGCGACACGGTAGCCTCTCGTGCCGACTGACGCAGGTGATCTCCGGTAAGGGGAACTTCGGGGACCACCTGCATCGGATCAGGAAGGAGCCAACGCCTGAGTGCCATCACTGCGACGAGAGCGGGGACTCAGGGCTGCACACGCTGGCGGACTGCCCGGCGTGGGAGGCGCCGAGGCGTGACCTCGTGGCAGCCATCGGGATGGGAGTCCTCTCGCTCGGCAGCCCCTCCCCAGCGTCTTAAGACCCGAGACATTACTAGTGAGTTAAGAGTCGGTTCTAGTTGATAGTTTACTGAGTGGTAGTCATCTCAATTTCAAACAAATTTCAGACTACAGTATAAATTTATGTCTTCACTTTAGCCTTTTGAAGTCACGAATCTACAGTGAGGTTCCAACTGTCCACTTACACTGTTTTCCCCCTTTAAACCTCCTTTTTTGTCTCCACTATCAGTGCGGTCCCGTGGGTGCAATGCGTCGGTGTCGCTGCTTTTCTCCGCGACCCGCACCCTGCAACCCCGCTCAGTCAGTCGTGCGTGTCGATAAAAAATAATTGCTTCCGTCACCCCGAATTACAATACAAATAGCTCCTTCTTTTCTTGGAGTAATTTGTTAGGTGAGATTGTTTTTTTTAGGTGAAATTAGTGACGTGATTGTCTAGTGAGCTTCCTGTATTAAATTAACTTTGTAGCAGAAAGATTCAAAAGGTCAGCACTTGGCTAATGAGTTGTAATATATATTATATTATATATACCTACAGTACTTATGCAAAACGACACACATTTTTCGTCCTAACGGCTGAAAAGTTATTTTACAAACTACCCACTCAAAAATCTACTATATTATGGCCGCATTCTTCTATGAAGTATAGTGATTTTACAATTAGCTGACTCTGTGTGTATACAAATTAATAAATTCATTAGGGTAGGTATTAGAAAACATTTCATAATCAACAGAAATCAGAATCGCATTCCATATTTACTATAACAACGAAACTAGCAATACGAAATTAACATCTTAAGTGGAAGTTCTAGCCAGTTAATCTACGTTCATTCTCGATTTGCTCCGAATGCAGCCGCTATCGGCCGCCCAGCTGACAATAGATGCATTGGACCGAGTTCCAATACGAGAGCATATTTTATATTAAAACACCGGCTTGCGCCGCGTCGATAACTTTAGTATTGAATTAAATTTTAGGCGAGATTGGTTTATTATACGTTTGAATGTTATTTTAGTATTCAAGTTCCAAATAATTAAGTATATTAATCAAAAGAATACTAAAAACTTAGAACTATATAAATAATGCTCAAAATACCGAAAATGAAGCGTGTTCAAATTACAACCTAAGATTTTTTAGTAATCGTCTTATTTTGTAATAAATAAGGCGGGTGCACACGTGACGGGTTCCATTCAACAAGTCAGGCATTGTGGGTGCGATCAATCATAATCATAGGCTCTTTCAGACTCTTTCACGTCGACTAATGGTCCACAAAATGTGCTTAAACCTGCGAGTGTTCGCACGCATTCGAAGGTAACCACTCGGAAAGGCACAAAGCCAGTGTGGGATTGATCTATTACGTATCCTCGACTCACAATACTGTGTTTGAATTGCAACATTTTGAATCTATAAAGTGTTAGAATGCGCAATTTAAAAATATAATAGAATGCTATGTGAACCCTCACAATTTAAAAAAAAGTATCGGAATTTAAATTATTAAAATTACATTTATTTAGATATAGATATTATGTTAACTTTACGAAATATTATAACATTATTACACATATTGCATACATCAAATTGTTAATATAATTCTTTAAAAGAATTTTAATCTAAGTACAATCTTCAGTGGCGTCCCGCAAATCACTCAGCCAGCCACCATTATGCTCTGTTATTTTTTTTATTTTTTTCCGCGCAGGAATGTCTTTGAAACTTCAAATGACGCGTGTAATATCAGCGTTTGTATTCGTTTGATGTAGAAAGATTAGGCCATTTGAGATGAGTATTTTTCACAGGAATAAAAGAACAATGGCACGTCGATATCCAAAGGATCCCCTTTGCGGCGTAGCTACTGCTTGCAGTGGCTATTTGATGTGACCACGTTGCTTTAAAAGCGTCTAATTTTATGTTATTTTGTTTGAATGCGCCTTTAGATATATTAATTATTCAAATGGTTATAATAGCCTTTGAATATATTTATATTAAATTAATTTTTATTTGGTGTTATTTTATTATTCATATTCCTTTTATTTAGTGAAGTGAAATAAAATTTAAATTTACTAAAAATTCTAAAAAAAAAATTTTTTATTTTGTTTTTTGGTATTTTTGTTGGTTATTGATATAATATAATTTTGAAAACAATATTGTAATAAACATCATCATCAATTATTTTATTATTATTCTAATTAACGGCGATTAATAAAGAATATCCATGAGTTTTTTATTAACTGGTCCTTATCGCGCTGAGAAAAGTAGAAAAAAAACCATCATTCTTAACTTTAATAATTATCTTATAACAAACCCCACTCAGTACATACGAGTACGTCCGACCGCTAACGTCCAAGACAGGCGAGCTGTCCTCACCAATACGACGGACACTAAGCAGAAAATTCCATTGCGCTAAAGTTTTGATTGTCCCGGGCAGCTGGCATTCTTGGTCGACACATTCTCCGAATCGCTGAAGAGTATACGTTTTATTGTGTTCATATCGCACCAACTTTACAGCCAGTGTCATTTGGGAACGGTCAGCGTTGCTCAGTGGAGATAGATGCTAGTTGCTATTTTTTTAGTTTGATTAAACTACGTGAAAGTATTCCTTTTCAGTTTGTTGCTGAATATGATGAAATTGCATAGTTCTTGAAAAATAGGTATGATACTGTCAAAGTCTGCATTAATAAATTGTGTAATGTGATATTTTTTTGTTTTCTTTCTAAATAGGATTCTCCTATTACTTACGTGTGCACGCTAAAGAAGGTGTTAAACCAATTCAAATAAAGATATGAATCCATTGGAATGTCTTGTGTGGACTTTTCTGGGAACAACCTATTTTGTTGAGATGTATAATTAACAAAAATTAAACGTTAGGATATCGATATACATAAGTTTCTAATATAAATAAAAATCTACCCGCACTATTTCAAATTTGATTTAACCCTTTCTATCGCAACTAAAATATCCCGTACAACTTCCCAGTGTAAACAAAAGCAGCAAATGCAACTTCCGACCCTTCGTCATTTTTATCCCTTACTAATTGTAATTTCATTGATAACACAGTTTACAGTTTGACCGGTCCATTAGTGAGAAACAAGGTGGCGTCCGGCCTTACGGCTGTATTTATAACCTTTAGTATAGTTACGGCAATAATTTCATTAGCAGGGCACAACTAGAGGCCGGACAAGACAAATGGTGGCCATTAGGAGCCCTAACGACTGGCCCGTCAGCCCCCGAACTTTTAACGACGAGAATCAAAGTAAATACGAAACGTTATCTTGCCGATTTGGCGATCATAACTGGACAAGGGATGCTAATAGGATGATAGTCTCCAGGTACATTGTATCTGTTTTAATTAATGCTTAATGCACGATTAAGCGACCCTTTGGACTTATCGGCCTTTGAATTCGATTGTTAGTATCAATTGGGCAAGCTTTATATTTGTATGTAAAATGAATGTAGATTAGGATCATGAAAAAGGGAAACCTCTTTCAAACTTTTATCTGACTCTCCGAGAGAGAGGGTGAGAGGGTTAGAAAGAGAGAGATATAAAAAGAGAGATTTCAAGTTTCACAATCCTAACTTAAGTTACCTTTTTTACCTAAGTTTTATATTATCAGGCTATGTTATAAAAAAACAGCCAAGTGCGAGTCAGACACTCGCACGAAGGGTTACGTATCATAATCTACCTTATGCCGTTATCAATATCAAGCAAAAAGTAGCGAAAAAAAATTACGTTTGTTGTATGGGAGCCTCCCATAATATTATAAGTTTTATTTTAATTTAATTATTTATTTTTAAAGTGAATATATTACTACTATACTAACTGTTCTGTATATATTTCAAGCGTCTAGCTGTTGCCGTTATCAATATCAAGCAATAAAAAGCAAAATATATCACGTTTGTTGTATGGGTGCCCCCTTAAATATTTATTTTATTATGTTTTTTAGTATTTGTTGTTATGTTTACATAATCTGAGAAAATTTCAATAATTTAGCTATCACCGTTCATGAGATACAGTCTGGTTATTACCGTTATTAATATCGAGCAAAAAATGTTTAAAAATCACGTTTCTTGTATGAAAGCCCGCCTAAATATTTATCTTATTTTGTTTCTAGTATTTTTTGTTATAGCGGCGTCAGAAATACATCATTTGTGAAAATTTCAACTGTCTAGTTATCACGGTTCTTAATTCTCAATTAATTTTTTGCATTCCATGTGATACAGTTGTCAGATTAAAATTAGGTTACAATTAAGGACCCTGTCGGGCACAGCACAACATTTGGATTGTACAATGTTCGGTTTATGAGAGGTACAGTCTGGTGACAGATGGACGGACGGACAGCGGAGGCTTAGTAAAAGGGTCTCTTTTTACCCTTGGGTAAGGAACCCTAAAATATGGTAAGGTTGTCAGTCCCGGCTGTCCCAAGTACTACTGAGAGCCACAGAGGACAGTATACTTCTAAAAATATTAATCAAACTATAGATTGTTCTTATGGCGAAGGCGATGGGTTATGGTAGTGTGGCAATTCATTTCAATAATGCGTACAAATCCTAAATGTTAAAACACTTTTCAGGCTAGTAGTATTGACTGTTCTATATTTTCTTTACAGCCTTTTTTTTGCGTGTTGAAACCCCCTCGGGCTTCACCCTATCGGTGCCGACGATGGGGTGGCGGTGGGCGTGTCAGAATCGGACCGACTAAAACCACACGGTGTCCTCCCCAAGTGTCCATTGCCGGGCACCCCGGGTAAGCCCTCGAAAGGATAACCCCAGGGTTTCTTCACCGCCTAGCTGAAGAGTTTCCTATTTTCGAAAACGATTCATGTAGGAAAGTCATATTTAAAAAATAAATCTTTTCGTTAAATAGACCTTATATTAAGCCCTATAATATTCCAATTTGAACGTAGGTGAACGAGGTGCAGCGTATATTATCATTACCATAATCAAATTTACTAAGTATAGTAACAAATAAGTACATAGAAGAAAAAAAAATTGGCAATATGTTTAAGTACATTTTATTTTCAGAATACAAAACCTAATAACTCCTCATAAACAAACCCTCTTATTCAAGTGTTAGAGCTGCATCCCACGGGACGAGGCGAGTTCGTAGCAAGGCGGAAATCAGGCGGATTCAAGTCGCGACACACTACGTTATTGTGCCCGGTCATTAAGTGTCATTCGTGGCTAGTAAGTTTTTCTGACCCATAGCAATATGTTCGAAATAAGGAAGACTAACGATTGTGAGCAGCTGTCTTGCGTATTTTCTGGAATATTGTTGATTATACCTACATAAGGAAATAAAAATAGTGAAGTAGGGAAGAGGCGCACATGATACAAGTGATATTGGACTGATGTTTAATGATTTTCTCAGTAATATATTAGGTCCTTACTTGTACAGTTCGGAAAATTTACTATATTTAATTAATTGAAAAGTTGGCCACGTGGACACATGAATGGGTCGTACTGGTGGGACCAGGGTAAAAGTTGCAATATTTCAGCTTAATTTGCTATTTGTTAAAATATAACAGAATTAAAAAAATAAGAAACTTAAATTATCAACTATTTAAAGATGTACCCTTTTCGTTTTCCATGGGGGTTTATATTATATCTATAACATAATATTTTTTATTCTCATTACAACACAAAAGAAATTAATTTTTTTAAGTTGGTTGGAAATGTTATATCTATTCCATTTTTCAATAATGGCTGAAAATAACGATCCATCATTATTTTCATTAAAGCCATATTTACAAATGCAACCATTCCGCTCTTGACTTAATTGTTTTTAAAAAACTGTAAAAAACAGTCACTCAATTCTGTGTACTTCAGTAATGCATAATTATGTACTACAACTAGACTGACATATCAGCGCTAATACACAAAATAACGTTTATCGGAAGCAACAGTAGTACGTAATCCCGTGACTATGAGTGAGGGTCCGCTCATTACGCTCATTACCTCCGTGTGCTGGGGATCTAATAATGTACACGTGTTGATCGATTAGGTGTCTGAACATCTGTTCACATGTTTAACAGTGTTTGTATTCTGCAAGTATTGTAATGTATAAAGCAATAGTGGATTTGGCTTGCCTCTATTGTATTTATAGCACATTTGACATCACAGTTTTTACTGAATAAAAAACCGGTCAAGTCTTACTTGCGCACTGAGTGTTCGGTACAAAACTTTACGTTGCTGTAGAGCTTCTGGTCTTGAGGACAGATACAGTAGACATACATGTATTTTTTAATGATGTTAGTAACTACATATTTACGGTTTTCGATTTTTTCTATACCTATGCTATAAGACGTTGCTTATTGTAAAATATCACGATTCTAGCTCAATGGGAAGTAACTCTATAGGTTTTGATTAACTTGCGATTGTCTAAATATCTTTACATTACATAAAACAAAGTCGTTTCACGGAATCTGTTCGATGAGAACTTTTAACTACCCAACGGATTTTCATTTCATCAACAGATAGAGTTATTCAAGCGAAAGGTTTATATTATTAGTTTGATACTATTTTGTGATAAATGTTAATTATCGCTCGCTTAATAATGTGCCCGGTAGATGGCAATAGGCTCGCCCCCTATTACATTTGGACCATAACATATGAAATATGCAATGATATTCAAAATGACGAAAGAAATTAAGGTGACTGAGAGCTTCAATCGAATACGCTGCCTATTCCTTTTGGGACATAACAAAACAATGTAACTATCAATGTATCTATCTATTCCTCTTTTATAGGTCTACAAAAAGACAGCGATGGTATAATAGGTATATACCTCTCCGTAGCTGGTCCCGAAAGTTTAGTTACGAATATGGATGAAAGGCTCTTAAGGATAGCTTTCCATAGCCATTTTAACTTCCACAAAACATTTTCATATTTAATAAATAAATAAATAAAAACTTTATTTTAAAAGACAATTGACATATTAAAATATAAATTAAAGGTAAAATATGTACCAACAGCACATTTCCTCAAAAGCTTAAAAGACATGCTTCACAAATCATTAACAATATCGCTCGCACGGAGGCAGGGGCGAAACGGAATACACGGTACTTTTTATTAATTTACGAAATAAAGTTATAATCTTGTTAGCGGCCCGGCCGGTGACTCCATTGTGACGTCGCGTAACCTGCCCATTGTAATAGGATCAACTTATTAAACACTAAGTATACAAACATCAAAAGCATTTTCGTAGAACGAAAGAATGGCGCTTTCTCTAAGAGGATTTCTATTTCTAAATAATGCAGAAAACAATTTTTCCAACAAAAATATGCTACTGTATTGTTTATTATTATCATAACATTAATTCTGTTGATAAAAGCAATTTATTAGTCGTAATAATATAAAACCTCTCGCGGAGTTGGTGTACCGAAAAGCAATAAACATGATAACATCGTAGCTATAATGGTTATGGGGCTAAATATTTGAGATCCATTTACTGAGGATATTAGCCGATAAAGAGGTGCTTGAAAGGCAACGGAGCTACCTTTCGGACCCTTTGGGAGGCGTTCTCAAGGAGCGAAGGAAGGTGTTGTGCCCCGTCCTAAATGCGATCTAATTACTAAATAGTTTCACTACTTGATTTATAGATTAAGTTCAGTGTGGGTGGGTCGCGCACACGCGGCGCACTGGTACACCACTGACATATTAAAATCTCTTTGCGTATGATTCCAACATTTTATTATTATAATAATTTAAAAATTAGTTTTTATTGTTCAAAGAATATGTTTTGAATTAAGTTTTATTTCTTAGATTGTAAAATAATTATGTCCCATGAAATCCTATATTGTATTGTGAACTACGCAGTTCCATTATGAAAAAAATGTTTAAAATAAAGAATAATTAGAAGTAAATGGAATTCAATACATTTTAATTTTACCAAAATTTAATAACATTTGTTCATTTGTAAAATAATTAGGTTGCTATATGTAAAAATGACACTTGAAATGACATATTGCACTTCAAATAAGGTAAAAAAACTATGTTGAAACTTATGATATTCAATTCCTTTCAATTTAATGTTTAACTTTAAAATACATTATATTTTAATTTCTGAAATTATATAATCTGAAATCAATATGCAATTCAGTGTAACTAAAACTGTTCGTATAACCATCGGTATCGAAAGGTGTTAAAGGAAAGACGGGACAATCTCCAAAGCATTATCGGATTCCGCGGGTACTCTACCCACAATGGATGTTCCTGGCCGATCCAAGCTTACTATGTGGGCCCACTGCTTTGTACCAAATCACTTCTCGTAAATTTATTACCACACTGTATCCATTTCACTCTCCCACTCTCCCCCATATAAATCGTAGAATAAGTGTTACCATATTTACTGATGACGTATTGTTAATCGCAGGCGCCTTGTGTTGCTAGTGGTAATAATTAATCTGGTTGTCCGATGATGAATTTGAATAATTTATACTTGTGATTTATTCGAGAGAGGTCCGCGGATCGAGTGAAGAAGAGGTAACATATGTGCCTCCGTGACAGGGATTGAACCACTAATCATTTCGTAAGGACAAGTTGACGTCTAAAACTGGTGTACTGAATTACGTATACATTGTAAATCTATGTATATAATTATGAGGGATATAATATATCATAAACAGTATCACTTCATCAGATATTCATTATTGAATTTATGTAACATGTCATGTTCTCTGTGCTGCCAATTTTCACATCTTAACTTTAAATAAATATTTATATATTATATCAATAGCAACATTAGTCTCGTAAATGCTCAAAAATATATCCACCATCTGATAGGTATACGATAACGTAATTGCATATTTATAGAAAAAACTAGCATTGGTTTTAAAATATACCCTCATTTTGCAGCTCTAGCTAGAAATTTGCTTTTCACTTAGCCGCTTTTTAGTTCGAGGACGGCAATGTGTTTCCGATAACGTATTCAAAACATCCGGAATTGGGTCGTGCCATGTCTAATCAATCGTCCGGATCGACTGGTCGTTGTTGGTCAACTGACCACGAAAACCTAATTACTAACCGATCTGAGTGACCGATGACAGTTTACGGGAATGTAATTACTCGACACCACTATAACTTCTGTAGGTAGATTTTCCTAATGGCCAGGATTATTTGGACCCGACAAGACCAAAGTGAATTTGTAATAGGACCCACAATCTTAAGACTTGTGTTGGCTTCAATAATTTATTTACTTTGATGATGTTGCTAGTTTCGAATTTGGTTTGGTTATGTTTGGAATTGTATAGAATGACTAAAATGGGTTAACTGGTGAATGATGAATGTATACGATACAAAGTGTTGAAAAAGGTTACAGGAATTTTCCTGTGGGTATTATTTTTACATATAATAATTAAAGAAAACGGGCCTTAATGACATTTAGAGCTTATAGGCGGTAAAGCCCAATTCTTAGCACAAATGGACTGACTTGACTAAAAAGTACAACCACCTCATTTGTGCCTTTTGTTGAAGTCGGTGCCTAACCTTTTTTTTTTTTTTTTTTTTATCGTGCGGAAATCCCTTCGGATACCCCCCCGTTTCCCGTTTGGGCTGTGTTGCTGCACACGTGGGAGTCCCCACGTATCCCCCTTAGATATGATCTTCTAAGCGTAGAGACGTGCTTGCGCGGGGAGACATGCTTCCTAATAGGTAGGTGTCTATTTGACTTTGCACCGACTTCAACAGAAAAGTCTTTTAGAATCAGTTTATCAAGGACGGAATATACACCGAACATGTATACTGAACTGCAAACCCATTAAGGGCATTTTGGGGAGTGATGTTATGTTATGTAATAGATTAGAATAAAATAATGCAATCTGTAGTAAGCATTAATCAGATAAAAATCTGTAGCATAAACAATACCTAGATATGTGATAGCGGCAATCACGGTTTATTTGCTGGCATTTATTAAAAACTTCCGTTGTTTGTCTGCGAAACTTATCATAAGATCTTCATGAAATTTACATGACTACCTTTTTTTTTTTTTTTTTTTTTTCGTGCGGAAATCCCTTCGGATACCCCCCCGCGTGCCAGCGGGGGCGGTTATGTCGGGCTTGAACCGACTAAAACCGCAGCCGTCTCGGGTCTACAGACGCCGGGGTGTAAGGTTGCCCATAGAGCATATCCCTCGCACCCCAACTGACCCTGGGCCATCTCCGGTTTCGAGATGGCCCCCTCGGGTTTGGGAACCACGGTGTCCCCGTCTTGCCCCGGTTTGGGGGAGGGGCGCTTGTCGCCCCACCGTCCCGGCCTGCTTCTGCTGGGGTGACAGTTGGCCTCACCCGCCACCCCCAGGCCTGCGCTCATGGAGGACGGAGGTCGTTAAGCGACCTCCGGCGCCTGAGTTGCCTGCGACGCGCGGCGAGCAAGTTGCGGGCTCGGCGGACCGGGAGAGTTCTAAGTCTCTCCCGGGCGCGCTCCGCCACCTCCTTCGCGAGCATTACATGCTCGCAGAAGGAGGCGGCGGCGGCCCACGCGCTCGCGCTCCGCACCATTGCCGCAATCATGCTGCCGAGCGAGAGGACTCCCGCCCCGATGGCTGCCACGAGGTCACGCCTCGGCGCCTCCCACGCCGGGCAGTCCGCCAGCGTGTGCAGCCCTGAGTCCTCGCTCGCGTCACAGTGATGACACTCAGGCGTTGGCTCCTTCCTGATCCGATGCAGGTGGTCCCCGAAGCACCCCTTCCCTGAGATCACCTGCGTCAGTCGGTAGGAGAGGCTTCCGTTTCGCCTCTCCAGCCAATCCTCCATGATGGGCCTTACCGCCGCTATTGCGGCGTGCCCTGCGCTTGGTTGCCCAAGTCGTTCCTTCCACTCCACCACGATGGCCTGGCGGAGCTGGGACTGCACGGCCTCGATTTCTCGAGGCTCGGGGTTCCATCCCTGCTCCACCGCGCCTCCTTTCGCCACTGGTACAGTTGCGAAAGGGCTCTCGCTTCCAGGTCCCATGGCGGAGTTCCGGCAAGGAGACTCGCCGCCTCGAAGGAGATCGTGCGGTACCCTCGGATGACCCTGATGGCCAGAACCCGCTGCGGAGCGCGCAGCATCCGCACAGTTCTGGTCCTCAGGGCCTCCGCCCATATTGGGCACCCATACAGGGCCATGGACCGCACGATCCCCGCGTAAAGTCTCCTGCAGGAGTCATCGGGCCCCCTCATGTTGGGCAACAGCCGAGCCAGAGCAAGAGCTGTGCCCTTCAATTTGGGGGCCAGACTTCGGATGTGCTCTCCGAAGTCCCATCGGCCGTCGAGCACGAGCCCCAAATATTTCATTTGGGGCTTTATGCCGATGCGATTTCCTCCCACGATGAGACTGGATCCCTCAGGTGGCTTGCTCCGAGGCCCATGGAAGAACAGGGCCTCGGTTTTATGCAGGGCCACCTCGAGACCCAGCCGCCGGATCCGCCTAACGACTTGGGCAACCGCGGTCGTGGCCTTTCGGGTCGCTTCGCGGTACGTCGCCCCGCACGCCGTCACGAGCGTGTCGTCCGCGTAGCACGTGACGGCGGCACCGCCTACGAGCTCACCGCGAAGCACCCAGTCGTATCCGATGTTCCACAGGAGCGGCCCCAGGACCGATCCCTGTGGAACACCGCACGACATTTCACGCCGACCGAGACCGGTCACGGTTGGGTAGATGACGGCTCTCTCCGTCAAATACGCCCTGACTATGCGGCGGAGGTAGAGAGGCACTTCGTGATACACGAGCGCCTCCCTAATGCAACTCCAGGGCAAGGTGTTTAACGCGTTGGCGATGTCCAGGGACACCGCCAACATCACCTCACCCCGGGCTACTGCATCCTCCGCCAGAGCCTTCACGCGCATGATGGCATCCACGGTGGAGCGCCTCTGGCGGAAGTCATATTGGCCATCCGCCAGGTCCGGCCCCACTCTTGAGAGGTGCTCGACGAGGCGCTTCGCAATTACTCTTTCAAAGAGCTTGCACACCTCGTCGAGCAACACTATGGGCCGGTAGGCGGACGGCGAGTCCGCCGGGCGCCCCTCCTTTCGGATGAGGACCAGTTTCCCCGTCTTCCACAATTTCGGAAACTGGCCCCGCTCCAAACATGCGCTGAGAAGCCCTCTCAGTCGGGGCTCGAGAGCGTCGTCGACTAGAGCTAGGACCCACGCTCGGCCTGGAATGCCGTCGGGTCCCGGGGCGGTGTGTTTGGCTCTTAGCCTTCTCACCGCCAGCTCTAGTTCTACCCAAGTGACCTCGGGCACGTCGTCGTCTTCCACGTCGGGCGCCATGCGCAACCGAGGCGGAGTCATCCGCGGTGGAACATGTTCCACCGCCCGCGCTGGGAACAGGGAGCCAACAACTCCTCCGAGCAGGCGGGGCCTTGGGGCGCAGCTTGCCCCTCACCATCCGGTAGGGCCGCCCCCAAGGGTCCCGCTCCAGCGTCTCCAGCAGCTCACGGAAGGCGTCCCGTTTGGAACGCCTTATCTCCGCTCGGAGGGCTCGTCTGGCCTCCCTGTATCCCTCGTACAACTCCGCCTCTCGGGCCTCCGCATCTGCGGGGCGGCGACGCCTCCTACGGAATCGGGCCCACCGGCGGTGCGTGATCACGCAGCCCCGTCTGAGCTGCGCGATCTCCAACGACCACCAGTAGACCTGACCCCTCGGATTATAGGGCGGAGCCCTAGGCATCGCCGCGTCACAGACACGGGTCATGGCCTCCCGGAACCACTCCGCCTCATCGTCTATGCAGACAGGCCTGTCCGGCGCAGAGGCCCAGGCCTGTACGATAGCGGCTTCCAGGAGGAGCTCCCGATCAAGTCGCTTAAGCGCCCAACGTGGCTCGGGTGGAGCCGGTGCAGCCGGCGCGTCGCTCGCAGGGGGGGACACGTCAAACCGAATGTATCGGTGATCCGAACTTGTGTCCTCCCCCAAAACGACGCGCCAGCCCTGAACACGTCGCGCCAACGAGGGGCTCGCGAACGATAGGTCCACGATGGAGCTACCCCTCGAGGTCACGAACGTGTCCACGGCTCCCCGATTTAGGAGGACTAGGCCGAGTCGTGCGGCCCAGTCCACCAGTGCCCTGCCTCTATGCCCCGTCGCGCCCCTTTCGTGTCGGGAACCCCAGGCATACGACCAGGCGTTGAAGTCCCCGAGCACAAGGACCGGACGGGGCTGGCAGGCATTGACGACGACGGCCAGCTGACGGAGCCACTGCTCATATGCAGCTTGGTCTCGGTTCGGCGTGATATAAGCGGCCACGACCGCTATATCCCCAACCGCCGCCGCCACGCAGCCGGGTCCCCTTGCAACGACGGCAAGAGGGGGGCTGCCGGCGGCAGGGTTGTGCACCAGTGCCGCCGACCCATCTAGCGCGGTTTCCCAGGTAGGCCCGAGGAACCGGTGGGTGTATGGGTCGGCGACAGCGGCGACATTTATGGCCCACTGTGCCATGCTCTGGCGCAGAAGATCCTGAGCATGGGCACCGTGGCCAACGTTCACCTGCAGGATGCGGAGTTGAGGATCCATTATGGAACCCCCATCTCCGCATCCCGCTGTGAACTGGAGGCGGAAGGCCGGCCTCCCGGCTTCGGCTCCCCTCCGGCGCAGGCCTTGCTGCCAACCCTGTGGTCGGCCGGCTTGCCTCCCGCTGCACACCTAAAGCAGTGCAGCGGGGCATCGCACGTGCCGGCCTTGTGACCGGGTTGGCCACAGCGGAAGCAACGGTCACCCGCCGTCACTTCCGCCGTGCAGTGCACCCCCACATGGCCCACCGACAGGCACCTGAAGCACCTGGCCGGTCGGGCCTGCAGGAGCCGTGCCTGCGCCCTCAGGAAGCCTCCCACCAGGAGGCTCCGCCCGTCTGCGACCTTTTGGGCCGCCGCGATAGGGCAGCCGACAACTGCTGCCCCCTGTCCACCGCGGCCGAAGCGTATAGCTCCGGCCTTTACTGTGTCCGGGGAGCAGTCCCCGGCCTCCGCCACGGCGAGCCTGAGCTCTTCTGCCGTGGCGGAGTCGTCCAGGCCCGTAATGCGCACTTCTGCGCATTTAATGGGCCTGGACACCCGGACGTCGGCTGCGTCCAGCGACTCCCTCAGCCGAGCCGCTAGGGCGTCGGCCTTGGGGCCACTGGCGGCGCCAGGGACCTCAAGAAGCCGGGCTCCCGTCCGTGTGCTCTTGCACCGGACACCCGGGATCTCGAGGGCCTTTAAATCGACGTTGGCCTTAACTTTGGCCAACACCTCGGCATACCCCATGCCCCTACCCGCTGCCTCCGCCGTCAGGGTGACGACGACGGCCGTGGTACGAGGGGCACGGAGCTTCCCCGGCGCTGTCTTCGCGGCGGCCGCGGCCTTCCTGGCCTTCTTGGCGGCCTTCTTGGCGGCCTTCCGCCTCTTCTTGTTGGCTCCAGCCACCTCCCAGCCCCCTTCCAATGGGGTGGAGGTGGCCGGAACCACGGCTGGGGCTGGGGCTGGGGCTGGGGCCAGGGCTGGGGACGTCTTCCCCTTGCCCTTCCCCTTGCCTTTGCCCTTCCCCTTACCCTGAGCGGGAGGGGGCTGAGGAGCCGGCTCCGGCAGGGTCACAACCGCACCCGCAGCCGGGCGGGTGGAGCCCCTCTTGGCTACAGCCGAGTAGACGGCCGCTGGTGGCGCCAGAGGCGGACGGCGGATGGAGTCCATAATTTACATGACTACCTGGGAAGTATACCCTTTGAAACACAAAAAGAAGTTTCTAATCGGTTCAGGCGTCTTCGAGTAATCGCAGAACAAACATAAAAAAATTTAAAAAAGATTCCGATGAATTGAGAACTTTTTCCTTTTTGGAAGTCGCTTAAAAAAACCGTACTCACTCCACTGACGAATTGATTTTACATGATACACGAGTGAATTTAAAATCTTACTTCTGATTCCCTCTCTTAACGTTTATAACTTAATGTAATATTGAATATTACATTAAGTTATAAGTTCCTTGAGAGGAAATATATATTTCTCCCATTTATTAATCTGTGTAGCTAAAAACAAAACAGATTTTACATTGATTAATTTCTAGTAATAACGTAAGTGGTGTTGGGATTAGCAGCCATTATGTGCCATCCACGTGCAGATGTATCACATACAATAAATCTTTAGCGTAGAGTAATGTAGGTACAGGATGTTTCACTTAATACAGAATGGAAACGTTAAGTGTGTCCAGAGGATTAAAGAAAAAGTTTTAGGATTAAAGAAAACGATCAAAACGAAGGATTAGAGAAAACGTTTAAAGATACGGCAAAACCTAATCTCAGTACCTTTTTTTTTGTTTTTTAACTAGATAATAAACCGAGTCATATTAAGATAGAGCCGCAAAGTACCAATTAAGAATCCATAGTGTTATTTTTATTTTAAAGCTTAGCTCGCTTTTTTTATGTTTTCTTAAAATGATACCTGACTAGATTGATTTGTCGTCCCCAAAGCCCCCTGTATACGAAATTCGTTGAAAATTGTTTGAGCCCTTCCTGAGATTCAGATAAGAATTGCTCCTAGATTAGATTTCATATAAGTTTAAGATATTGCAATATCTTTAAAATTAACGAAATTATACCCCTAATTATTACCCTTTGTTTTATTGAACATTTTAAAAATCCCCTACCCCAAAAATCCTTATACCTAAGAAAAAGCCCTTAAATTAATTGTCATTTAACGATTATACTGGCACACGTTAAGCACTTAATCGAGGAATCATACGCCAAAAATGCCTTATATATTTTGGAAAACAGCTGATACTCTTACACTGCTGGACCGATATTAACCAAACATAGCTAGGAACTTCTGAACTGGCGTTCAAATGAAAAAAAACCGCATCGAAATCGTTCTATCCGTTTAAGAGCTACGATGCCACAGACAGACACACACACGCACACAGACATCGATGTCAAACTTATAACACCTCTCATTTTGCGTCGGGGATTAAAAACGCAACTTGGCATCGTACTCATTATTCAAATATCGTTTAAAATATGGTATTCGAGAATTAATTCGGCTAGTATTAATATTCAACCGCTTGTTATCCTAGAATTTAATCAGCTGTATGTATGCATAACCTCATACTACTACTCAAAGAGTTATTGAGTAAGATGGTGACATCAGTGCTGAGAAAAGCATGGCTCCATCATATATTATACAAATTCAGGGTGGCCTCTGTTTGCCAACCGCATAGGACTCAAAATAAATAATATCACTTTATACGTTGTATTTCATTCGATATAATTTTCAGTTGGACGGGTTGGTATTTAATTCAATATGCTTGGTTTAAAAAAAAAAGAATTTGAATAGAACTCATTTATTTGCAGAAATGTGTTAATATACAGGGTGAGGAAAAAGTATGGAAACCCAGGAACATTCGGAAAACCACATGTGGTTAGTCGTGAAACAAAGGTCATAACCTAACCCTAGATAACTTTCAACGCTATTTGAGATTTTGTGTTAAATTGAGTGGGACTGATATCTGGCCCTTTTTTTTAAAACAATCAACGAGAATTAGGATCTAGGTTAGATATCTTATGGGGAGGACACCGTGTGGTTTTAGTCGCTCACACCCCATCGCTGGCACCGATGGGGTGAAGCCCGTGGGGGATTCCACACGTTAAAAAAATAAAAAACAAAATATGTTAATAGTAGTAGTAATAAGTTACATATTATCTATCTAAAATATCTGTCAAATGGCAGATAAAACGCTCATGAAAATTGTTCACCATATTTGCGAAGGTACAGTCAACGACAAAATTTAATTAACACTATATACTTCACAATTTTTGTGGTATGATGTTTACATACTTTTATAACTCCCGGAGTATTAAGTTAATATTATTTGATGCTTTGTTTTATATTTTATGAAAAGTTTAAGAGCTGAGGTGGTATATAAATTAGAATTTGTTAAGCTACTTTTATCATTTACTGTACTTTCATCTTCCATCTACTCTAAGTCACGAATATCTTTAATAAGTTTAAAATGAAACTAAAACAAAAATTTATTATTTTCTACTCTGATTAGTATGTAGTTAATTAATGACAACGTTTTACAGTTTACTTCGCAACTTTAAAACTCCTCTTTCGGTAGCTAATCAGCACAGCGCAGATCTGTGCGACTGCTCAATTCATTCCATATACTTAATTAATTAAAAGAGTACTCGAGTTCGAGCCAGTTCCGTGCCAGTCCTGTTTACCTGCGCCCATGTTTGTACAACTAACGAACTACTTAATCATCATTCATTCGATATTAAAAAAAAGCTTTCACTGTCCCAATGAGGAAAACATGAATACTTCACATAACAGTAACAATAATAACGAAATCCATCCTCCATAATTTTCGATTAATCATATTCGGAATTCAATTTTCATAACGAAATTTTCAAGACCCAATTTTACAATTATCTGATTAAAATGGGTCCAGCACATCCGAATAGCCGACGGATAAGAAAATTACATTATACCTTATTAACCGGTTTAATGCGTAGGTGTTAAGTAAATTTGGGTGTAATCGGACTAAGCCTTTTTCTGGAACGGGGTTCGCAGGGCTGAGAAAAATGCGCGCGGATTTATTGGCTTGTTACCGGGATTTAAAAAAAGGATCATCACGGACGGAACGGTAAGGAATGCGTCCCGATCCCGACTCCAGCTCTCGGTACGAGTACAGTTTGAAAAAGGAACCACTGTTGCTCAATTTTGGAATCGCTTTGATTTTTTTTTCACTTCTCTTTGTACATTTTATCTATGTGATTTGTACAATTATATCTATGTGATAGGTCTAGAATATAAATAAGAATTTTACATTCTTATTAAAATTTAAAACTAATAGTGATTGCTACATTGACTCAATTTTAAATGTCGTATGAGACAATAGTCGTATGATTTTGTTTAGACACTTTAATAATAGTTAATATAAAACTTCTTCCTTACTTTCCATCAATAAATTGTTTCCGTCTGTAACATGATTGCTCATCAAGTATTTTAAGTGACTCCGGAAGCCTCTCGAGACTCACTCGACGTCTTCTTAAATATTCACTAACCATGATGCTCAATCGTATCTTTACTCTGATGGAGTTTCATACTAAGTGCCTATGTTTTTGTTGATTTTTTTAAATGTGGGGTTGTAGTTATTTCTAAACCTTAAATATGCTAGCAAGAAAGTTGAATACAAGTTTTTCAATCAGTGTTTCCACGGGATTTCCTGAACACAAAGTAATAAATATATTCTATGGTTAGATTTAGACTAAGTTAGAAGGTACTCACTTCTAACTCAAGTCAAACAAGATTGAAATCAAATAAACAATCGCAGAATAAGAAAACGAAACAGCCTCCGTAACAATCATGAATATTTTATTGTAAAAAAAAATGTTTTACTTTTACTCTTTCTACGTGACAAGGACGACGATGGGGCTGGCAAGAATAAATGAGGTAAATTAATAAAAGGGAGCGGTTAGTTACAATTACGTTTTTAAATGTAAGCAAGCCAGATCCTTGTTACGGCTTGATTTTTCTTGTGCGACACGCCATTAGTCCGCGCTAAGCTGGGAAAGGAGAGAGCTGTAAGTGACAAATGTATGATTTTTCATTGTTAAAAATTATACAAGCCTTTGAAAGAAAGCAGTTCTTTCAGTAATCACAGATTTTTAGCTTATTAAGCATCAAATTAGATTTAATTATTTTTCAAATAATAATGTGAGTAGTAGGCCATACCTCGTTTACATTACAGTTATTAATTATTTTAATTTTATTTTTCTTTTACTACTATAATTTTACTTAGTTTAGAATAGTTTTAGAAATTCGTCCACAAAAAAATAAAATCTATTAGCCAGGATACTGATATTTTCTTTATTTCGAGTGTGATCCTTGTTCAACAATTAGTTTTCAAACGACAGTAAAGAATAGCTTACATCCATTTACAAATACACCGCTATTAAACCTTTGATTTTTGTAAAGCAAAGGGTTAGAAAATAGAATCGCGACCCTCCCGCGAAAAATCGGGCCAAGAAAGGGTTGCTAAAAAAGAAATACCGCGCGTTGTTTTCTAAAGACGGGGGTAACCAGGTAGCGGGGCAAATGAATTGCAAACAGCATTATTATTTCCTTCAGGAAGTCGTATATATTCCCAGCCGCCTTTATTTTAACGTTTTTTGCTTTATTCATTTTTTTCTTACCCCTTTTTTATTGCCGACAACGTCGTAATATATTGTAAACGCACAGCGAGTGGCGGCTGTAAACAACTATTACAACATAATGGGGAAACCCCGTAACAGTTTATTAGGGCATTTTATTATTTTTTTGGTTTCTTACAGAAAATGATATTGGATTTATTGTGTCTATTATATTCATATTATTTGTGTTCATAGCCGCGATAGCAATCGAAAGCGGCGATAGCCCAGTGGCTTATGTAACGGACTGCTGAGACGAGGTCTCGAGTTCTATCCCCAATCGCCCCGGGCACACACCTCTGACTTTTCGTAGTTATATGTGCATTAATAAATGTTAATTATCGCTCGCTTAATAATGTGCCCGGTAGAGGGCAATAGGCTCGCCCCCTATTACATTGGAC
This sequence comes from Cybosia mesomella, assembly GCA_946251805.1. Lineage (NCBI taxonomy): Eukaryota > Metazoa > Arthropoda > Insecta > Lepidoptera > Erebidae > Cybosia > Cybosia mesomella. The sequence continues at coordinate 29,577,309 of OX276394.1, read as the reverse complement.
CTTAACATAACTGGCGAATCGTGGGTGTGTAATACGCCTCTGCCTACCCCTTCGGGGATACAGGCGTGAAGTTATGTTATGTTATGTTGTGTTCATAATAATCCAATGTTTTATAGTTATAACTAACAAATCAAACTAGCCTGGCACTAGAGACTGAATTAGGAACCGGATTGAGTTGGACGTAGTTTAGTTTATTTATATTATTCTAAAATAGTTATCTTTTCGCATTAAGGAATAATCCTTAGGTATATCACGAGGACTGAAATATACAAAAATGAAGTGAAGTATCCGTAATTCACATAAATATAATGATTTTACTCAAAAATCAGTGCCTGATTTCATAGCTGTGCAAAAATATTTGTGTTGTTAAAATTTAATCTAGAAGTCAAACTAAATCATATCTTAGGTTACCGTCATAATTTATTCAAATTCATCCAAGATTGGTTTTCGCTAACATTCAAATTAAGCCTATTTGCCAACGAGATCCCGACCAGGCGAGGCCGCGGTGGCGGCCAAAGTTCGCCGGTAACCCTGGGGTTATCCTTTCGAGGGCTTACCCGGGGTGCCAGCAATGGACACTTGGGGAGGACACCGTGTGGTTTTAGTCGGTCCGATTCCGACACGCCCATCCTATCGTCGGCACCGATGGGGTGAAGCCCGTGGGGTTTCCACACGTAAAAGAAAAAGCCTGTTTGCCAATTACTTATTATAATTATATATCTCTTACACATTTACTATTAAATTATTAGTAATAGTATCACTAATTAGGTCTAACAAAGGGTCAAACCTGATAAGAACGAGTACATTTCTTGGATGAATAGTTTTGCTCATAAAATCCGCTATAAAAGGGCGATAACGACCGATTATAGCCTGTGTAACGGCTCTCTAATAATGAATTGTCTTTAGTATAATGCCCGATCGTGATTGTACTACCAGCTATAAGGCTTTTGTTTTAGATTAATAGGATCAAATTCATAATTGCTTTGTAGAGTTTGCGGTTGATATTGCTTACAGCTATCGAGACACATTTCTCGGCAGTAGAACTAAAAGGAAATTAAATAAGTTCCTTTCTTACAGATATCAATAATAGTATTTAAAAATGAGTGTTTCAGCTGTATAGTATAGTTTACCATGTTTCGTTTCCCTGATTCTATCATCATCATCACAATCTTGTTATAAGACGTCCACTGCAGTTAAATGCTGAATATATGTCTCACTCGAGGATTAACACAATGGGCGTGTCACTTTATATACGCCATCGGTTCATTAAGTCTTATTCTATTTAAAAAATAATGGTTACACAAAAGCTCCTACCCCCTTACCTTTTTAAGGTGAGGTTATCATTTTACTCAAATATTGCCAAAAAACAGACCAGAAAAAAAAAATACCAATCAACCTAGAATGACCTAGAAGCCTAAGTTACAAAGCCGCTTAAAGGGTCGAAGCTTTTGTAAATAATACTCTCTATGTAAGTTGGTAGGCTCATGCATATTTTAACAGCAAGCGACGGAATAGCTCTACTCCTTGACATAGCCTGGTATCGCCTGACGTCATCAACCTTATGTTTTACTAGCAACCCGCCCTTGTTTCGCTTCGGTTTATATTAAGTAAATTAGCGTAAATTCCCACATCTATGTCCATCGGGGATAATGTACCTTTCAAACAGTGAGAGAATTTTTGCAATGAGTGCAGTGGTTCCGAAGATTACTCCAAACATATAAACGAAATCACAAAACTTTCAAGCGTCTCTCTTTAAAATTTTAGTAAAGAAGTATAGATGTCCTGAAAATGCTATGGTTACGAAATATTACTTCTGATCATCATAATTCCATGATTACCCAATAGAAATAATCAATGTATTGGCTGCAGTTATAAATAATATATTATAGCTGGAAGCGTCGGTAGCTTAGTGGTTAAGGAGTCGACCCTACGATTGAGAGGTCCCGGGTTCGAATCCTGGCGATTACACTACTGACGTGAACCCACTCCTAACACAAGCATTTAGCTTGGCTGGAGGGGTTAGGGGGAATATTAGTAATTTCGGTTACTAATATTATTAAAAAAAAATATCCTAAAATCCCTTCTGGTACCACCCCGCCAGCCAGCGGGGGTGGTTATGTCGGATTCGAACTGACTAAAACCGCACCCCGTCTCGGGTCTTCAAACACCGGAGCCCATAAGGCACTTCCCTCGCACCCTGGCTCATATTATATGTACCTGCTTATAAAACCATACACATAATAAAGCCATGCAAGATCACCTACACAAATATAAACTTACTAACACGTCATATATGTCGTATATTGAATATTTCAATACATATACAGAAATACACTACTGCAATATATATGTGTAGAGATATATATTCCATGTGTGCTATTAGCTATATTTCGGGGTAATAAAGCAACGAGTGGAGCCAATAAACGTAGATTATCGGGAGTTATGACGCGATTCACGGTAATGCGACATGACAACGGCCTCCGGCTCCTATCTTGTTCGAATATCGTGGTACAAAAATATGTGTATAAGCCGCGGTAGCCTAGTGGTATGGGTAATGGACTGCTGAGACGAGGTCTCGGGTTCGATCCCAGGTTTTACCATGGCACACACCAATGACTTTTCGATGCTTTTCGAAGTTATGTGTGTATTTATCGCAGGTTTATAAGTGCCCGGTTAATGGCAATAGGCTCGCCACCTATTACATTGGGACCTAAACATAAACTGGCGAAATGTGGGTGCTAGCACCTCTGCCTACCCCTTCGGGGATATAGGCGTGAGTTTATAAATATAAATAAAAATAAAAAAATATGTGTAATTCTTGCACAAAAAATATAAATGCATACGACATTTTTACGTTATGATTATGTATTATTTACATAGAAGTTATGTCACTACCTTTTTTTTTTTTTTTTTATCTTGCGGAAATCCTTTCGGATACCCCCCGCGTGCCAGCGGGGGCGGTTATGTCGGGCTTGAACCGACTAAAACCGCACGCCGTCTCGGGTCTACAGACGCCGGGGTGTAAGGTTGCCCATAGAGCATATCCCTCGCACCCCGACTGACCCTGGGCCATCTCCGGTTTCGAGATGGCCCCCTCGGGTTTGGGAACCACGGTGTCCCCGTCTTGCCCCGGTTTGGGGGAGGGGCGCTAGTCGCCCCACCGTCCCGGCCTGCTTCTGCTGGGGTGACAGGTGGACTCACCCGCCACCCCCAGGCCTGCGCTCATGGAGGACGGAGGTCGTTAAGCGACCTCCGGCGCCTGAGTTGCATGCGACGCGCGGCGAGCAAGTTGCGGGCTGGGCGGACCGGGAGAGTTCTAAGTCTCTCCCGGGCGCGCTCCGCCACCTCCTTCGCGAGCATTACATGCTCGCAGAAGGAGGCGGCGGCGGCCCACGCGCTCGCGCTCCGCACCATTGCCGAGCGAGAGGACTCCCACCCCGATGGCTGCCACGAGGTCATGCCTCGGCGCCTCCGACGCCGGGCAGTCCGCCAGCGTGTGCAGCCCTGAGTCCTCGCTCGCGTCGCAGTGATGACACTCAGGCGTTAGCTCCTTCCTGATCCGATGCAGGTGGTCCCCGAAGCACCCCTTCCCGGAGATCACCTGCGTCAGTCGGTACGAGAGGCTTCCGTGTCGCCTCTCCAGCCAATCCTCCATGATGGGCCTTACCGCCGCTATTGCAGCGTGCCCTGCGCTTGGTCGCCCAAGTCGTTCCTTCCACTCCACCACGATGGCCTGGCGGAGCTGGGACTGCACGGCCTCGATTTCTCGAGGCTCGGGGTTCCATCCCTGCTCCCGCGCCTCCTTTCGCCACTGGTACAGTTGCGAAAGGGCTCTCGCTTCCAGGTCCCATGGCGGAGTTCCGGCAAGGAGACTCGCCGCCTCGAAGGAGATCGTGCGGTACCCTCGGATGACCCTGATGGCCAGAACTCGCTGCGGAGCGCGCAGCATCTGCACAGTTCTGGTCCTCAGGGCCTCCGCCCATATTGGGCACCCATACAGGGCCATGGACCGCACGATCCCCGCGTAGAGTCTCCTGCAGGAGTCATCGGGCCCCCTCATGTTGGGCAACAGCCGAGCCAGAGCAAGAGCTGTGCCCTTCAATTTGGGGGCCAGACTTCGGATGTGCTCTCCGAAGTCCCATCGGCCGTCGAGCACGAGCCCCAAATATTTCATTTGGGGCTTGATGCCGATGCGATTTCCTCCCACGATGAGACTGGATCCCTCGGGTGGCTTGCTCCGAGGCCCATGAAAGAACAGGGCCTCGGTTTTATGCAGGGCCACCTCGAGACCCAGCCGCCGGAGTTATGTCACTACCTAAGTTGTGTTTTTAGTAGAAGTCCGTGTTAGAATTTTGTGCTTACCATCTGACTAGAGAAATACTTACTTCGTTCATTTTGTTTACTTAACACTTATTAATTCGCAAACATGAAAACCACTGTTGGCAGAAATCGATAACCCGACAGGACGATTTTTTTTTCTACTGCAATAAATATTAAAAAATATATAAATTGATAATTCTGCAACTATTGGGCGGTAGCAAGTCATCACATTTTCTATTTTTAATTATTCAAAATAGTGCTACGAACATTTTTTTAATTCAAATTTCAAAGAAATGTAATTGCATGATACGTGAAACCTCCGTACAACATATGTTTTGCTATTACTTAAGGAAAACCGTTAAAATGTGACCGTCTTTGCTCAATAGATTTATATAAAAGAATACGTACCATTGTGCAAACAGTTCAACCTCGTGTCAATATTTACTATACCCTGACTCAAACTCCAGGCTCATAGCGACAATAAATCGCATAAATAAATTACCGTTGCCAATCTACCGTTATCTTATTTGTTAGAGAAACGTAATAAGATTTTTGATGTGCGAAAATCTTGTTTTGCAAAGCATTTCATCTTTTTCTCTCATTTTTAGGGTTCCGTTGCCAAATGGCAAAAAACAGAACCCTTATAGATTCGTCATGTCTGTCTGTCTGTCCGTCCGTATGTCAGCCACTTTTTTCGAAACTATAAGAACTATGCTGTTGAGACTTGGTAAGTAGATGTATTCTGTGAACCGCATTAAGATTATCACACAAAAATAGAAAAAAAAACAATAAATTTTGGGGGCTCAAAAAAACAAAAAAACAAAATTGAGTTTCAGTTCTAAGTATGGGACTTAGAACTGAAACTCAATTTTGTTTTTTTCATTTAATACATACGTGTGAGGTATCTATGGATAGGTCTTCAAAAATGATATTGAGGTTTCTAAAATAATTTTTCTCTAAACTGAATAGTTTGCGCGAGAGATACTTCCAAAGTGGTATAATGTGTGTCCCCCCCCCCTGTAACTTCTAAAATAAGAGAATGATAAAGCTAAAAAAAAAATATGATGTACATTACCATGTAAACTGGCAACGAAAATTGGTTTGAACGAGATCTACTAAGTAGTTTTTTTTAATACGATTTATGAAATCGTAAATGCACTTTACCTTTCATTGAATCAACTCAAATGTAAAATTTAAAAAATAGCATTATTATGTTACTTACTGCTACGGAACCCTTCTTGGGCGAGTCCGACTCGCACTTGGCCGCTTTTTTTAACGATGTGTATTATTATAATCATTTTCATATTTATTTTCTCTATTGTACGGTTTTAGAGTGCGCAGGCAGGAAGACCTGCTTTCTTTGCCCATCAATTTCTCTATTTTCCTTCTATATAGCTGGCAGTACCTACTCAAGTGACATTGTTGTTATTGTAACCATTCATAGTCACGTGCTTATCAAATGGATCATCTTCATATTTGCTAACTTAGTAGTTTAAAAATGTACTCACATTTATTTCTAAGACAAATATCATCAGGATACCGATTTAATTACCTGCAAAAAATGAAATAACATCAGTATACAATGAAGTCATATGAGAAATTTTTGAAGATATGTAGATTGTAGGCGTCAAATATGACTATTGTATTTTATATATATTAGATGCTATCATGGCTGACCAAGCTCAACGCACCATAGCCAGAGCTACAAACTTGTATTTTATACCATTCAAATTAGTTTAATTCCAATTTTTACCAAAAAAAATTCAATGCGTTTAAAGAAGTTGTCATTTCGGAAATCATATCTGTAATTTATTTTTGTTGGTAGTTTAATTGTTTGTGTGTTTTTATTTCATCTTTAAACGTCACACTAGATTGCTTCAGAGTTTGAAACGTGAATACTCGTATCAGCAACGAAAACCCCGAATTCTCCTACATATCCTACTGTTATAAACCGAATGTAATCCTCTATTTGGCAAATGTTGACTTTCCCCTTTCTGATACAAAAAACGCACTACAAAATTTAGGGTGAAACGAGGAAATAAAGATATGGTTGCGGTCGCAAACAGAACGATATGTTGACCGTGGGTCATAAAAAACACGTTAACATCCATTCACATTTATACCCCCTATTTGCGCGCAACCACTGGCTAAGGGATACAAAGTAACTGATCGCTTGTTGCCCTAAGTGGCCTCTGTGAATGCTAAAACAAAAAATTTTTAGGAATTTAGTTTCGTTGAAAATTATGTATTTTATTATATATTTTAAAGAAGACATATATATTTTCATTTAACAGCTACGATGTTGCGTAGAAGCTTACTCACGCCAGAATGAAAATTATACCTAAATATAATTAAAAAATGAAGTAAAATTTGATGACAAAATTTACACAACAGTATCTATTTTAAGTATTAACTGAAGGTAAAGTGTTTTTTATTTAGGGACAGCTTTAGTATATTTTTTATAACGTAAAGGCTGTTAGTTCAGATATTCAATTGGCCTCCCATTCTTTCTCAAAAATCAGATTTGTCATTGGATAAAAAACCTGTTTCCCTGGTAGTCATAAACCTTTTAAGAGCCATAAACTAAAGAAACAAAGAAACATTGTCATTTATGCAGCCATTTTTCGTATTTTCTCTGCAAACGCTTTGTTACATTGCGCTCTATCTAAGGTGCTCAAAACAAAAGTTTCTGGAAACTTTTATCATGGCGCCCCCTAAGGAAAAGGGGTCCGTCCGTTGACCCATTTTTTCGGAGATGATCCACTGTAACTGTAGTTAAGTATGTTTTATTTTACAGACCAGCTAAATACGATAATATCCTGGTTATACTTAGAGCTATCGATATACCTACAAAATATTTCTAGTTAGATTAATTAACAAGAAACTAGGAACATGGAAACAAACATTCGGCAGTTGACCGACTTACCGTCCTTACAGAAGCAGGCCGTGGCGGAGGTGTGTCGTGTGTGTCCTACACCCGCCTGCCTACTCACCGACGCGGGATAAAACCCGACCCCACCAGGCGAGGCCGCGATGGCGGCCAAGGTCCGCCGGTAACCCTGGGGTTATCCTTTCGAGGGCTTACCCGGGGTGCCCGGCAATGGACACTTGGGCAGGACACCGTGCGGTTTTACTCGATGCACGACATAACCACCCCCGTTGGCCGGCGGGGGGGTATCCGAAGGGATTTCCGCACGTTAAAAAAAAGGACGTTCTTGATTCAAACATTTATATATTCAGAAAGAATAAATAAATAAAACAAATAAATACTCTACGACATTCTACACAGCGCTTTCTAGACCCAAAGTAAGCATAGCTTGTGTTATGGGTTCCAGAATGTGGATAAACATACTTATATACTTTTTATTTGTACAATACATACATATTATACATAGAAACACCAACGCAAATAGACATATTCATGCACATAAATATTTGCACTGAGCGGGAATCGAACCCGCTCTCCCTGTCGTAGCAGTCGAATGAACTACGCCACAGAGTCATTTTTAAGTTTCTGTACTTAGTTTATTTATTGTCTTTTCACCCTTATTATAAGTGTAGATAAATTGTTGTTTGGTCTGTATGTTTAAGGGTTCTTTTTGTACGTACGAAATAGCTTAGTTAAAGAATGTTCACCATAGAATTCGTAGGAATATTTCAGTATAACTGCGGTTTGCAGAAAGAGAATCTATATGTTACTCGTTTACCTACTACAACTGTATACATAAACCTAAATGAATCTTCCCCAAGAAATCATGAATAACTTTCATAAAGACTGTATAAATCTAAGATGGCGACGGTCATGTTACATACAGCTACAGCACATCGGTCCTCGTTTATTGAGTTATCACAGTAGCTTCGATGTTATTATCGATTTGACATGTCTCTGAAAATATACAGAGCCTCAGTCGTGATATGTCATGGGTAATAAGTGAAATAGTGTGATTGTGTTTGAGTAATGTATTTCTTTGTCTCTAGAGAAAATTTGACGTAGATGGATAGTATTAAGTAACTTGATTGTGACGGCTATGTGGTAAAAGTTACTTACTAAAGTTATGTAGTGAGATCATTCTTCTGAAAAGATCTGTAAGGTTTTAACATTTTAGATAATAGAAAGTGTTGATATTGCTTTAGATATCAACTTAGTTTGGGAATGGTGGTTGGCTGGTAGGGTAATTGCTTTTTTTAAATATACCACTCAGGTGGCAGACAAGCTCACGGCCCTCCTGATTGGAAGCGGAATACAGATAGTCACATCAAAATGGTATGTAAGGTGGGACCATCTTTGGGGCCTTGACTCTGGCGTTGGTGAGTAAATACCCTTGCTATATTTTTTTTAACTGCTAGTCGAACTCGCGCACGAAGGGTTCTGTATCCTAAAAACGGCAAAAAATCATATCTGTTGTATGGGAACACGATATTAATTGTAAATTATATTTTAATTATTAATTTAAAGTGAATAATATAATTCAATATTCTGTGAATATTTCAAGTGCCTACCTGTTGCTGTTATCAATATCGAGCAAAAACAAACAAAAAGTAATTACGTTTGTTGTATTGAAGTTTTTTATATTTAATTTATTCTGTTTTTTAGTATTTGTTGTTATAGCGGCAACAGAAATACATCATCTGTGAAAATTTCAAATTTCTCACTATCACGGTTCATGAGATACAGCCTGGTGACAGACGGAAAGACAGACAGATGGGCGGACAGCGGAATCTTAGTATTAGGGTCCCGTTTTACTCTTTGGGTACGGCGCCCTAAAAAGAGCTATTTATTTTGCTCATATATGAAACCTAGCGAATTTTATGAAATGTAAACATTTTCTTCTGAAACTAGATTCACAAGCACCCTAAAAGTTTACTTATAACGTTTTTTTTTTAAATATCCTAAAACATTATTCGCAAAAATGAACAAAATTTAATACATCAAATTCTACTTAAGCAGAATAGCTTTATGGAGGTATTAATCAATCAAGTGATGCCTACCTTTGGATGTATCACAAGAGAGAGAGTGAGAATTAGCTCAGGTAAACAAGACTGAGCCGTCCTTCGATCTTATTTATTTTCTTGTCTATAATTCGTTTCCGACCCCGTTTAATGTTGATTACATTCCACTTCCAAGGTTCAACTTTGAGATGGAAATAACTCGTTACTTCTATTAAGTAATTAGTCAGTATAAAGCGATGCTTAAGTAATGAAGCGTAATTATAAGAGAGGACACGTCTAAGGAGTAGAATAATTAAATCAATCATCCTCCCCGTGGTGTATAATCTTTTCACTGAAATTAAGTTTGAATTAAATACTCTTAAACGAATTGAGTCGTTGCTTTGAACTCGATAGCCTTTTGGAATAGAATTTGAGATGTTTGTGAAGTTCGCATCATCTGAACTTATATTGGATTTCGTAGAAAGCAACTAAGCAAATTCGGGTTTCGGAGTATTTTGAGCAATTTGAGGGCAAGTTCCTGACAAGGTTGATGTCAAAAATATTGCTTCATTTCGTTGAATCCAAACGTATGTACTTACAGTCTGCCTGACGTAATTGTAATTATAAATAATTTTTATTTTTTATTTTTTTTAATACTCTACGACATTCAACACAGCGCTATCTAGACCAAATGTAAGCAAAGCTTAATCTGACTTAGCAGTCGAACGCACTACCGCTACGCAACAGAGGTCCTCAAATCACCCTTAGCTCTGAAACCTGTAGTAAACTAAAACATAAAGCCTACTTATAATATTATAAAGCGAAACTGAAGAATTGGTTTGTTTGTTTGTTTGATTGAACGCGATAATCTGCTACTGGCTCAAAATGAACAACTTTTTGTGTTGGAAAGCGCATTTATCAAGGAAGGTTATAGGCTATATATCATCACACTACTACCTAGGAGAGCGGAGCAGTAATTATATATGTCAACAAATCGAGAAATTTCCATACATTATTGTAGAACCATAGAACTAATAAATTAAGGGCATGTATGGGATAAATGGGCAACACGGGGCAAAGTATGCTACAAGCGAAGCCGCATGGCACAGCTAGTATTTCTATAAAGATTTCAATAACATTGCTGTTTGATTTATTATAGTATTCAGTAACTTTTGTCGCTAACTATACAGTGGTAATAAAAAAAAACACATACCTAACTGAACCATTTCAGGCTGTGGGTGCGACAAATGTAGGTTATTTTTCTATACGATAATATAAGTATTACATACACATTAAAGTTTTACATAGGCTTCTTTTTCGTAGGTCGTAGTTTGATCCTGCCAGTGACAAAGAATTTCACAGTAAAGGATCATATAGTCGAATGGAGTGACGAATACAAGAGCTGAAAATATACATTTTTTTCACGACTCATGAAGTATGCTTTTTATTACTGATTACAAAAAATTAAATATTAGTAAAATACTTACCTATATATTAATGTAGTTTTAGTATAATAATTATTGCTTTAGTATGAAATGATTCTGGAGTAAGAAGGCATCTCCAATTTACTGGAAAACAAAAACATTTAATATGACTTCTTTTTGAAGTTTAATTTATGTCAGATTTTCCAATAACACAGCAAAACAAAGTTACAACAATTCACAGATACAACTAACAACCTAACAACCTGTGTTAACATTGGCGGAATTTTCTGTTCTAATTTAAAATGAGCTGTCAAAGAGTTTTTGAAATTTTTAAATACAATTTGTTTATATTCGTGCTTGTTCCACGTTCAAAATGTATTTTCATATTTAGCCAGTCGTCGTAGAACAAATGTAGCGTTTCGAGTGACAAGTGACAAGAGTAAAAAGGTTCCACTTCAGGAAGCATGTTGTTTTGGTAGGTGGTAGAGTCAAGCAACAGTCATTTTGGTCGTTGCATGAATGGGCCGACTCGACCGGGGAAGCACCACCCTCTCACAGAATAGCGAACTCCTTTCCCATCCCCTCCCACACTCCTTTCCCATCCCCTTTCCTTTACAGCGCGAGTGTGACGCCACTGGTGTTGCACACGTCCATAGGCCGCGGTAACCGCTTCCCATCAGGTGAGCCGTGTGCTTGTCTGCCACCTTAGTGGCATAGAAAAAGAATACAGTTATTAGCTTTTTTTCAGATACTAAAAAGCTACAATAATGCACCTATTAAATGTTTATCAATACGAAAAATTGAATTTATATAACAAGAGTCATAGTGGCTTTTATAACTAGTTTGGGCTTGAACAAGCTAAGCTTTTTTAGTGGTTACCGGTGTCTACGACTGTTAGCAATACTAGAGAGATATCAATTACCCTTAATTACACTTACCAATCTTATTTACCAGGATAAACACTATGTAAGTATTTTTTGAAGTGAAAACTTCTTTTGGCGCACCGCACACAGATTTTTCCGTAGGTAGTAAGTTAGGCTGATCCGTCACGCTCTGAGGTGAAAGGCTCGATCGGGTGAACTCGGGACCGTCGAGTGTACCCGAGCGAGAAAGAAACAGTCAGCTGCTCTTCGCTGTTGTGTCGATGTGTTTAGTATATTCATTTCATAGGTAATAATTATTAATAAAATAATAGTTATAATTGGTACGTAGTAAAAATTATTTTGACTTTGAATTTTGAATTTGAATTATTTTGCGATTGCCAATGAAGTTTTCACTTCTGCCATGTCTTAAGCACACACTCTTTTTTTCCAATTTTGAATGGGTATTATGTGGGTGTAATACACCTCTGCCTACCCCTTCGGGGATATAGGCGTGAAGTTATGTATGTATGCATGTATTATGTACAGACCAGCTGTAGCTGTTGCCTGCGGGTTTACCGGCATAAATCACTAATTCCGTTCACGCGACCCACAGGCCCCTATCCACGGGTTAAAAACTATGTGGCTATGTGCTATTCTAGACTATAATTCTTTCTGGCGTGATTGAGTAGCAACCGCCTATCCGTTCAAACTTTCGCATTTCTAATAGTAGTAAGAATATTCGCTATAACGTCACTGTCACTGATAACATATTTACCTGCTTTATGAGCAAACAACTATTAAGTATTACTAAACAAATATAGTTTTTATTTCTCGCTAATAACATTTAACATTTGATTGGTAGAATAATTTAAAGCGATCTTTTTCCCCTGAGAGGATGCGGGCTGAAGCAAACTTTTAAAGATATTATCCAAGAAGGGTTGAGTTGAGGCAAAGGCGAGCGCCGTTCGTCCTACGTGATCCGCCGCGCCATCTGTCTTCAGCCGAATGGAATTTGTTTATCTCATGGATACCAAATATTTTAGGATTAGAACTTGTATTCTTCGACGAAAGCCTTTCTGTTTTGTGAGTCAAAATAGATCGGAATAAGTTTTGTTTAATAAAGACCAAAATAATATATTTGAGCATGTAGATTTTAGTAAATAATAATAATAATACTTCAGTGAATAACTGACTTTATCACAGTAAATATGTTGTTCAAGACATTTGTTAGACTGGAACTGGATTGGAACGCTTTACCCACACACGTGTTCCCTTCTACCTATAGTCTTGGGCTCCTTAAGCGAGCGTGAAAAAATATCTGTTGAGGCCGTCTAGGTGGGGGCCACCATTCTAGGGACAATCTCTGGAAATGGTGGAAACTACTTTTTGGTCTTCATCTCAGCTTACCATCAGGCGGGGTGCAGTCAATTTGACGGACTAAATATAAAAAAAAAGTCAAAAAAAATCAAGAAACTACAAATCATTTTGTAAATAAGAGACAAGTTCTAAAAAGTGTTCATAAATGAGACAGAGATTATGCAAACGTGCCGCAGTAGCAATAAAAACCATAAAAATCAGGACATTTCCACTATTGTCGAATAGGTACAGGAACTGGACGAACATAAATTTATCATTTTCCACTGCATAAAGCATAAATTCGAATCATTGGTCCTTCCTTAGGGGTTCTATACAAAAACTTTTGTAAGAAACTACACGAGATTTTCACTCGTTGTTTACAATGGAATGGTAGGAAAAAGAAATAATGTAGTTTGGAAAGATGTGTATTTAAAAAATAAAAAATTTACAAAGCATAATTCTGGGTGTGTAATATCTTATTATACAGTGTAACGATAAAGTTCACGATTTACACATTTTTTTCAACCACGAATTCCAATAAGCATCAAAAGTAAAAAATAAAAAATTTACAAAGCATAATTCTGGGTGTGTAATATCTTATTATACAGTGTAACGATAAAGTTCACGATTTACACATTTTTTTCAACCACGAATTCCAATAAGCATCAAAAGTAAAATATGAGTATTACCGATTCCCGCTGTTAGCAAAGTTATTCAAATTAAGAATAAAATAAATAATAGTTTAAAAAAACTAAAAAACACGCTTTTTATAGAAAACCGATCTAAACAAATAGAAAATAAATTTTAATAAATTTAAATTAAGAATAGTGTTAAAAATTTCAATAAATATAAATCAATAATAGTGTAAATAAAAAAATGTATTTCATTTTACAAAAAGCGTGGGGTGCATGGGTCAATAGATATATGGTAGTTTATGTAACTGTCATATAAGAAGGGGTATTAAAACACGAGAGTCTGTTTATCCGAATGCGATAATAGGTTGACTCGAGTATTTTAATACCTAAGTTATATGCAGTTTCATACACTACTTTATCTTCACTCATAGGAAAAAAGATAGCGATACTATAATGAGTTATAAGATTCAGTTGGCGGTACTATAATAAGTTTTATTTTTAATTTTATGTCGTCGTCTTTCAATCGTCTTTGAATTCGTAATTCGAATTTATCGATTTGAGTGTAGATAAAATATTTTATTGACAGACATGAGTAGAGTGATTATCATTTTGATAATATCTCAAAAAGATTTTAAAAATAAAATACATTTTTTTATTTACACTATTATTAATTTATATTTATTGAAATTTTTAACACTATTCTTAATTTAAATTTATTAAAACTTATTTTCTATTTTTTTAGTTCGATTTTCTATAAAAAGCGTGTTTTTTAGTTTTTTTGAACTATTATTTATTTTTTAGTTTTTTTTTAATTTTATTATAATTTTATCAAATTAGTGTATTGTCATCGATCCTCGATAAATCTACAAAGTTTGAACGAAATCCGGCTGTTTAAAATGGGTAAAAATCGCGCCCAAAGGAGTCGGCTACAAACATACTAACATACAGGTGAAGCTAATAAAAAGCTATATAATAAAAAGAATATGAGCCCGTGACTATTTATTCATTAAAAGTTAATATCTGGGTGACCAAGCGAAGGTTTTTTTCGACAAGAGGTTGAAAAATGAGACCTAGCTAGATCGATTTATTGCCTACGAGACCACCTACTAAATTTCGTGAAAATCGTTAGAGCCGTTTCCAAGATTTAGATTATATATATTGCAAAAATTGCGCGTTAAACGGTTAGAAGGTTTTTAGAAGGTTAAGTTTCAGTACATTATATTTTCTTCAAACTAGACGAAGTTAAAAGTATTTGAGTTGATTTGCAAAGATAAACTCATTTCTTGGTTTATCTGCCCTTTATAGACTAAATCTTTTGTTTAACTAACATGTTCTCTGGTACTTCCGTTTCTAATTATTTGCACTACATATGCAAATATGCATACGGTGTAATATCAGCGGTAGTGTGATAGTATACTTAATCATGAAATAAATCTTACAAGTACCCAAAGTATTGACTTAAAAGTTATACTATTATCGTTGTAGAAATTATAATTTTATTGTACCTCCTTGAGTCGTTTTTATTATACCAATCACATAGACATTCCAAAAATAGTTAATTTGTCTTGTGTTGTTACTTGTTTCATTTTGATCTTCCTGGGTTTTTTTTATACTATGAAATCAAATGCAATGATTTTTAAGCTTCGATTATTTTACAATAGATTATTAATTATGTGCTCTTTTCTAAATTAAACCTTCCGTTTCTTTCAAATAAAATCGAGAAATATTTCTACACATCTACAAAAAAATTGAATAGCTCCACATGCACACTGAAAACCTCGCCTTTAGCTATACACTATACCCACTTGTCACCCGCACCGGACCGAGGGGACGAATCTACATAAAAATATCCATATTTTAAAATTTGATTTCAGAAAACTTGGCCAAATGTTTGCTATTGAAAATTGAGCGGGATAGTGACGTGACGAAAATTCTATGCGTCCAAGTTTCGGTGCATAATAAAAGATGGAGGACTTATTGAATGTTTTCGATTCAAACAAGGTGTCATATGGGGAGTGAGTCCACTGGGTACCTACAGTGAATTTTAAGCCAGTCTTCGTTGAATAAATTGAAATTCTATGCATTGTTAGGGAGTCTGTCCAAAGTTATATTATTTCTGTAAATTTAAACATCAAACAAAAAATATATATAAAAGCCCGCATTCGATCAAATAGCTAGGCCGATAGTTATTTGAACTAGAATCACACAATGTTTAACAACTCAGCCAAGCGATTTAAATTTAGATTAATTAGTTTGCCCTTTGAATATTGGTGACCAATACTCAGCCAAGTCATTCAAATTTATTTCTGTTTTTTTTTTCATTGCGAATGCGAATATTGTCAGAAATTTTTCACAGCAAGTTTTCGGAGTCACGCTCAAAGATCGCGAGAGAAACTCCCGCATCTGCGGCAGCCTCCATGTCCGTGACATTGCAGATAAAATGCAAGAGTGTCACCTTCGCTGGTGCAGGCACGTTTTACGGCAGCCGCCAGACTACGTGGGTAACAAATGTCTGGCCGTGGTACTTCCGCCGGTTCTCGATAGAAGGGGGAGACCCAAGAAGTGCTGGTTTGACGTACCATGGATGCCTAAGATTGTGCGAAGCGGAAAAGAAAATCAGGAAAGCGGACCCCGGGCTCCGAGGTGTTTGGGCTGCAAATGAGACAGGTTTCCTGATTATTAAAATTTATTATAGGATATAGATGCTAGTAACACCAAGGTTATTAATATTTTGCTTATTCGCGTGTTGCGCATCCTGTGAACGCTTTTAGTCCGGTCTGAAGAACATAAAACATATCTAGCAATCGTATATAACATAATACAAAAAGACCTGCACACAGCCACTGGGCAATACCTTACACGAGATATCGCGCTCCCAGTAAGTAAATAGTCATGTCTCAATGGCCGCTAATAACGTCGGAGAGTAGGCGCGTCTCACCCGGGGCGTTTTCCCTTGCTACTGTAAAACTTTGGTCGCTCGTGTACTTGTGTACAGTCGTACACATCTGTGCTGGCCGCAGACCAAGTTCTGGTACAGTGTTGCGGTGCTGAAGGCTTCCAGATATGTCATATTTGAAACCCACCCCTCCCTCCGTCCTGGCAAGCCGTGACACCCCCGTACGCCGCATCGGACATCTT
Organism: Cybosia mesomella; assembly: GCA_946251805.1. Classification (NCBI taxonomy): domain Eukaryota; kingdom Metazoa; phylum Arthropoda; class Insecta; order Lepidoptera; family Erebidae; genus Cybosia; species Cybosia mesomella. The sequence goes on along the minus strand of OX276394.1, from coordinate 29,560,644 downwards.
CTCGTGTAATGCGCCGACTGATTGTACTTGTACTGTCGTTGGATGTTCTTGATCATTTAGTAAAATAATTAAATGCTTGTTTTAGTCTTTTTTGAACGTGTTAAAACTCACATCATCATCATCAAAATATTAAAAAATACATATTTTTTAATATACTGTCAGACATTTAAATTTAGTTAAGTATTATAATTTAGCAATTTCTGGGTGACCGAGATTTTCCATCGTAATTTTTTTTTCTTTGTTTTCTATAAATGAACGATAACGACGTCCCCAGCGAGGATCGATTCTGGTCAGGTTTCATGATACTGTATACTAAATTTCATGAAAATCGTTGGACCCGTTTCCGAGACTCAGATTATATATGTATATGACGTTTAAAGGTATTAGATGAAAGTCTTTTTAGAAGTCATTATCATTCCAGCATCTATCCCAGTTGCGTCCAAAGCTTACACTTCTGAGCCCGGGGTCTGCTTTACTACTTTTTGAAGTTATGTAGAAGTAAATCAACTAATTATTGATTCGTTTTTCAATATTATCATTAATTATATAACCTGTGAACACTCAGTAGACTATTAATAGTTCAAAAAATTGGAATAATATTGAGATCAGTATCAAACCTTTACGGGTACAGTATAAGACGATGAATGAAACGAGTTAGTCCGCCCACTCTTGCCAAGCAAGTTTTCTAACGAAGACGACGTCACATATGCTGCCTACAACTTTCACGCGAATATTTGTATTCTTGACATTTCTTGCACATACACTAGTCACTAGGGGTTCGTGGCTAAGTAGTAACCGAGTAGGTTCGTACATTGCAAAGTTAAGCAATACTACCCAGGTATGTCTTAGGATGGGCGACCATTCTTATCACATTAAGACCCCTCCTTGCCTCGGAGAGCATGTTAAACCGTCGGTCCCGGTTACCATACCAGCATCTATGGCAGTTGTTACGGGTAGTTGGAGCCCTTAAAAGTCCGACAACTGGTCTAACATAGAACTTACATATCGCCAGTGGGTTGTGGAGGTCAGATGGCATTGGCTTCACGGGAATTATCGAAGTGCGGCCGCTTCGTAGTTAGATCGAAAGTCATCTCCAACTGAGTTGGGAAAAGACTTGTAGGATAATAACACTAGTTAGTCTAGAATTTGCAGCAACAACTCCTTGCAACAACTGTACAGAAAAACTATTTTTACTGATATGAGACAAAAATAGATTCATAATTAAATTACTACCTATATTGTATGAACTTATGTATCGTACACAATTCCTTTTGAGACAAGCAATGATTACGCACGTCTTTATCTTAGCAGAACATTCCATAATTAATAATTTTGATTACACGAAGTACCAATTGAAATGGAATACATATAGTATTTGGTTAACAAGCATGTGTGTTACACTAAGTTTACTGCCAAATTAGTACTTTAATCATTCTTCAATTTAAGATGCAATCAAAGAAAATCATTGGAATTAAGTACAAATAGTGAGCGGGATGTGGTGTGTCCACATAGGTAGAGATGTGCTCTCAAAGGAGCTATGTGTTTGATTTGAACCCGCTTGCCCGCCCCGCTAACAAATTGCGTTCAAAACTTTGTCTTGCCAGTAAAAACCTTTCGCATTCCCTACTCTTTGCACTGAATTTACTAAAATAACGAGTCAGTGTAAAGTTTTATTTACGATCGAGTGATATGGGTCTTTGACTAATAGACTTCTATTTTATTTTCAAAAGCTTTGCTTTCTATTTTGTCTATCTCTTGGCATTAAGCGATGAAATCAGCATACTATTCATAAAATAAAGAGCGGTCAAGTGTTCCAGTCTCACCCATGAAGGGTTCCGTAGCAGCAAGTAACATAATAATGTTTCTTTTTTAATTTTTATATTATAGTTGATTGAATGAAAGGGAAATTGCGGTTTACGATTTATGACGTATTAAAAAAAACTACTTACTAGATCTCGTTCAAACCAATTTTCGGTGGAAGGTTACATCAAATATTTTTTTACTTTTCTTTTTTTAGGGGGGGGGGGACACATTTTACCACTTTGGAAGTGTCTCTTGCGCAAACTATTCAGTTTAGAAAAAAATGATAATATCATAAACCTCAATATCATTTTTGAAGACTTATCCATAGATACACGTCTGGGTTCGATGAAAAAAAAACAGTTTCAGTTCTAAGTATGGGGAACCCCCAAAGTTTATTGTTTATTTTTCTATTTTCGTGTGAAAATCTTAATGCGGTTCACCGAATACATCTACTTACCAAGTTTCATATATACTTTTTTATAGTTTCGGAAAAAAGCGGCTGTGACATATGGATGAACAGACAGACAGACATGACGAATCTATAAGGGTTCCCTTTTTTGGCTACGGAACCCTAAAAAGAGAGAGGCTAGTGACAAAATCAAGTGTGTTTTTAATTCCTAGTGATTCAATTATTAATCGGATAATTACACCATCACACCAGATAATTGTGTTTTGAAAAGATCTTAAGAGTACCACCTATTTCACCCGAATTTTCTGTATAATATATTCCACTTTTGATATAAATTGTATCTAACATTTTGGTGCTTAGAGCTTTCATAGAGCTTATTATACGCCACTTTAAAACAAATAATAAGTAAAATGTTAGATTTTTGTAAGTAATTAATGTAAAAAGGACAATAATTGGCATATCTACTAAACTTGCCATCGATGCTACACGTGGCGATTTATAATTATAAAATCATAAATTACTTGTGACTGTACATTGGAGATATTTAAAATAGTTATGTTATTAACGATTCTGAACACCAAAATATTTTTTTGGAATTGATGTCTATTATTTAGCGATGGACGTAAACACTACTGAACGGATTTTGATGCGGTTTTTTCTATTAGAAAGGTCTTGGTAGAAGTAGAACCGGATATATGATCAAAAACCGATAACCGAACGATGTATCAAATAAAGTCCTTCTCTCAAAATAAAATTACAGATGGGTTTTATACATACATTTGAAACAAAAACAACCGTTGCTACGAGAATATTCTGTATACCGCCTGTAGGTACTCATAATATCCATAACAGCGTAGATGGAGGTAAATTAGCAACAGTCTGATAAACTGGCGCCTTTCTTCAACTAACGCTGCTGAGAATTTCTAAACAAAAAAACCCGATAACACTGCCAGTCCCAGGAAATGAACTTAGGACCTCATGCGCAGCAGTTGCACTCACTACTGTTACGCTACCGAGGCAGTGGTAGCTGTAATATATAAACTCTGGATCTATTTATAATAAGTACCCGTACCCTCAAACCTTTTAACTAAGTCGTTGCAACAAGAACGGTGAAAGATATGCACCACACCAAAATCCGAGGCACGAAATTACGAATAAGTTTACCCCAAAAAGCTTTTCGAAGTCCGAACTCACCACACGTACTTTAAAGCGAGTCGCAAATTCCTGGAAATCCTTTAAAATCAGCCAAGCGATTCAGCCTCCTCGCCGAAGTGACCGCGCCGTGATTCCATTAATACCTCGCTACCCCCACTAGAGTACCCCCTTTCTCAAAAGCATCGTCTGAACGAAAGTATCTCTTAATCTAAGCTGGACATCACGATAACGATATTATAAACCATTGCCGCCGACTACAATTCGCTTTTAGAGGGGCATTACTAACTTCAACGCATTTAATCTGTACCCCATTATAGTGTGAGGATCTTGGGGCTGCTAGGGTTGCGAAATTAAGTTTTTGTCTTGTCAATGATTTTGATATCGGTGAATCGGATAAATCCAATAATGTGACTGCCAATAAAAATATTTTTATTTCCTTTTGGTGCAGGAGAGTTGGTGAAAGATAATGATCCTAGATTTGCGATAATGTCTGTTTTTATCCGATTGCGACAAAGCCAAAAACGAGGGTTACGTGTGTTACTTGTATGTATGTATGTCGGACCTATGTTCCTTCGTAACTACTAAAAAATTGCCAAAATGTATGTATGCAAAAATCTCGCAGTCGGATTTTTTATTTTCGTAATTATGACTGGTTGTATTAAATATCTTTTGTCTTTTGTCTGGGTTTCCTTACCCAAAAGATTCTAAGAATTTTGATATATCTACTCATTGAAAACAACTGAAGGTAAGAGTTTTTTTATTCACAATATCCGCTATGAATTCTTAAAAAACTTTACAAAGTAACGAGGTGACAAGTATTTTTGTCTGTTTGTCAGTTTGTCTGTTTGTCTGCTTTTAATTATCGATGTCCGAGCATCACTTGAAAACAACTGAACAGATTTGGCTGAAATTTTACATTAAATTTTTTCTAGGTCATGGTCAAAAACTGCGTTATGTATTATGACGCAATTATAGGTGTACGATCTCCGTACACCGTCCGCTGAATAAATAATTAACTAATGTTTAAGTCAATTATTTCATTATATGAAACGATTGATTGCTATGCTAGGTAAGTACCTTTACGCGGTGTAAAGGTAAATTTGCGGTTCATGCGAAGTGTTCTGTCATTAGCCCGAACAATAGGTATGATAGGAGCAATAGAGCATCGGTCTAAACTGTTATTGATGACAACGAGTTTATTACTACAAGGTAGATCTTTACGAAATTTTATAGTTCAGCAGAAGTCATACATGGTCAAAATCCGGACTATAACTCATCACGCTATACCTGAAAGGTAATGAGTAGTAAAATATAAAATCTTGAAACACCACAGAGTTACCTACGGTATAAAAGATAGTTGATTAGAGATGCACATTTTATAATGAATATCATCACGCCATATATAAAGGAATCAGGCAGAATTGATTTCGATATGATATTTCTCTATTTATTTCGAACGAATTGTCAATGAAAAACCAATGCATTACATCACCTCATCCGGCCCGTTAAATAAATTAACTTATATACTTACGTGTTAGTATCGACACCTGCAGAAATAAACATACCTAGCGTGATCTATTCCGAACTTAAAGCGTACGAAGTCGCGGGCAACAGCTAGTAAAAATAAACGTCTTAGGTTTTATTGAATTTTTTGAAATCATCATTTAATAAAAAAAGGTATTTAATATTTCTATCAGCCCTGAGGCGCCGGTGAAAGGGTCTGTGAAAACATCGTAACGTCCACTTTGCCCGGTGTCCGTTCGCACTGAAGTATTTGCGTAAAGCAATTAGCGTCTAATGCTAGTCAGCCTTAAGGTTGTAACAGTACCGTCAGTATATACACATACAAGGTTAAATCTACTTCATATGGGCAAAAAATTATCTTTTTCATCACATTTTTTTAATATTCGGTCCGTCAATAGGTTATATTAGTTTTGATATTCTTATGTGTTACTTTTAAACCTAAATGAATAAAGAATTAGGTTTTTTCACAGATAGTACAAAATTTAAACTATATACATGTTTTAAATATTTGCTCTACGATATTCCTATTAAAATACGCTACAGTAATGCCTTTAAACTTGTCTTGCGTTTAGTGGTGCAAATTCTCGAGAACGGGTGGAGTGCATTCCACAACAAGAATGTCTTGTAAGTTTTATTGCAAGGTTTTACCATCTTCTGTGGTCTGTGTTGCGGTTGTGGTTTTGTAAGGATAGCCTCAGTAGATGGATATTTTAGGTGCGTAATTTGCAAATATGCAGTTAAGAAATCTCTGACAAGAGGTTTTGAGAAATGTTACAAAATTCTTACTTTATTATTATTTTTATGGTGACAGTGGAATAACACTCACTAACTCTGGAACACAGATAAACATGATAAGTTTTTTTTACAAACACATACAATTTTTATTTTAAATATTTAGATCTCCAATTTACTTCTGAATAATTCTGATTCATGTGGGTTACAACTATTCATCTTAATGTAAAGGAATAACAGTAGTAGAAATGTGGATAGGCCCCAAAATACATATAACGCAAAACATAACTATGCAAGCAGAATGTTTATTAAATTTAAAAATGCACATTTACACTGAGTGGAAATAAAAATGACATCGGACGTAGCACTGGAATGATTACCAACCATCCAAAACAGGAATATCGACCCTTACAATGTAAACAGTTTACCTCAATAGCTTATTCCCAATAATCTTGCAGCATACACATTATTTATTAGATCAATATAGCTAAGGTCTAGCCCGCGTCCCGCCATAATGGTTATCGGGCATGCCGTTTAATTACCCGACCGCCGAGACAATGGTTAATAAGAAGAGCTCACCACTATCCCTTTGATTTATAGAACCTTATGGAGCCTTTGGAACCTCTCTACAACTTCTACAAGAGATTAGATGAATTATAAACTACAAATAACTTGTGTGAACGTTATTTATTGTTATTGATTGTATTGTTTGTCTACGTGTTGTGTTGTACTAAACACCACATCATCCGTACATTAATATCTGGTTGCAATTTTGTAAAGTAAGCGGACAAAAACTGTAAAAGATACTTTAAAGATTATAACTATTATTTATTTCAATATTATGGTTTATGACTTTCATATTTTGTAACTTATTTTCTTATATAATTATAAGCGGCGATAGCCCAGTGGCATACGTAACTGACTGCTGAGACGAGGTCTCGAGTTCGATCCCCAGTTGCCCGGGCACACACCTCTAACTTTTCGTAGTTATGTGTGCATTAATATTTGATAATTATCGCTCGCTTAATAATGTGCCCGGTAGATGGCAATAGGCTCGCCCCCTATTACATTGGGACCTTAACATAACTGGCGAATCGTGGGTGTGTAATACACCTCTGCCTACCCCTTCAGGGATACAGGCGTGAAGTTATGTTATGTTATGTTGTTTGTTATATACGGTTTGTCCAATGTGATGATTCTGGCAAACTCCATCATCCGTCATTCATCATCTGAGTCTTTTTCCCAAAGCACTTGCTTTTCAGTCTAACTACCTCTAGCTGCCAAACTTCAATATTTTCCGTGAAGCGACTGACCGACCTCCACAACCCATTAGTGATATCGAAGTTGTGTTAACTACAAAACGAGAGGGGTCTCAATGTGTTAAGAATGGTCACCCATCCTTGGACTGACTTGGCTAGTATTGTTTAACTTTGCAATGTGTTAAGCAACTCAGTTACCACTTAACCTGATAATTTTGGCTTTGCACAAACCTTAATGTATTAGCATAAGGACTTGAGTAAATATATGCAGCACCACTCACAAGTTTTTTTAAGACTTGTTTATCCTCTACAAGAAGTAAAGTACCCTGTGGCTTTGCCCTTTAAAGATCTAATATAGTCTGCAATGTATTTTAATCGCATAAGGCTTAAGCTATTCAAGAGTCGACTATTATTACTATAGCTTGCCACATTTACTACACTCGTATAATTTCCAACTTGATAGTCGGTACATCAAAGATATTGGCTGAATATTCAAAGGGCTAACGAAGTATTATGTAGGAACTATCGGGTTCACCTAGCCCTTAATTGATTGAAATATATTCAAAACAACAGTTGTAGCTATGTGGGGCTTGCGGTCGAACGTCTTAGACGTGCAGAGACGGAGTTGGAATTTTTATATTTAAGCGGTTGTTTGTTCAATATTCTACAAGCTTGCTTTTAAAGATTTATGGGCCGAGTCTGAAATTCTCCATATTTTATTACCTATTATACACTATATACCTATATATATATATATCTACTTTACAAAAATTTGTATAAACTCTTATACAAATTTTTGTAAGCTGTACATTAAAATATATTTGTTTTATACGAGGATAGAACCAGTTACATAGTGTTACTTATTACTATGACTATTTAACTCTTATTTAAGAATAAATAAGAAGAAAACTCAGATTATGTCGTTCAATGTTTTGACTTTGCGTTAATACAAAAGTGGATAGGTGTATATTCTTAAAGTAGGTATTCAAAAATTTCGATCACTTATTTGTGTACTCCATTTTTTTGGCAATACGTCCCTGTACTATGAATCAAAATGAATACATTCCTAATAATTGATCAGCTTTCATAAACTTGTGTAAGGTCTTTACAACTTGTCTCTATGTTATTAAAATTAATTCAAGCATTTAGACTTATCGTGCAACAATAGACAACTGAAATGAACTATCGTTACTGAGTAGATATTTTGTGGGCGTCACGAATCTTGAACATTATTTGTTTCGTTTTTATAACTAAGGTATCAAAGAAACATCCGAGTTACCCGACGAGTGTTAGGAGTTACAGTGGAGAAGTGATGAAATTTTGACCTCAGATGTGCTCTTCTACAATGAAATTATTGAAAGCTTATAAATGTGTTTGTGTGCGTCATCACACAATAATATGAGTGCTTCGTAATCTTTAATCTAATGACACAAATCAACTGACGCAACGCGCAACTTTTCTTATCTGTCCAACACTTTTCATGAGGACTGCGTGCACTTGCCTTATGGAGGGGTACGATATACATCAATGTACTAAGATAATATTATATTAAGATGCGGTATTTTGATACTAACATTTTATTTTCTAACATTTCCATTTTGAGGTTTTGTAGCAAATAATAGTTCCACCTTCACTCGTACTCTATAAAGACGGTGAAACAGTAACTTTTGTTACCACGTAATATTTATTTATTTACTAGCTGACCCGGCAGACTTCGTACTGCCTCAATCGATAACAACTTCCATATTTATTCACCTTTTAAACCTTCTCTGGACCTCCACAAATAATTCAAGACCAAAATTAGCCAAATCGGTCCAGCCGTTTTCGAGTTTTAGCGAGACTAACGAACAGCAATTCATTTTTATATATAAGAGAAGAAGAAGATTTATATTGTGGAGCATAGTTTCTTAAAATTAAATATATAAGTGCGATATGTCTTACCGAGTGTAAACTAGCCTAAATGCTAAGACAATACAGCTTCGCTTGTTCTCAATTGTACAGGATGCGTTTGGAAAAGTTCTCATTTCATTATTGTAAGTAGGTATACCTATCATAAATAGTGAAAGATCTGGGTGACCGCTTTGCATTTTTTTTTCAACCTAGCAACATTGTTTTATCGCTCCCGAAAACCCCTGTATACCAAATTTCATGAAAATCGTTGAAGCCGTTTCGGGGATTCAGATTTTATATATATGACGAAGGAGGGTCTCCGTAATTATTTTTAAAAAGCGTGACACCAGCATTGCTGGCGTCACAACTTCCATGGTCAGGGCTATCGCTCATCTTCAGTGATCAAAGTAAACACAAGTAATAGTTTCTTGAATTTATTTTCGAACTTTTGAGGAGGTCCGATCTCTACGACCGCTCAAGCGAGAATGACTCGATTCAGCGTGCGCTCGGCCTTTTATAGCAAAACTATGCGAGTAATTCATTTGAACAAAACACCTATCCTTGCACAATAAAATAGTTTTTACATTATAAAATGTTACAATTTGATAATCAAAACGTTTTAAATTATTTTAAAAGCTATTAGCATTTAACACGTGATAAAACAATGACCACATGTTTTCACATCAGAAATGCAGCTCTCTTACAAACAGAATACATCAAAAATAATCTGTATCTAATTATAAGCAATATTAATCCGTTACTCTAATGTTTTTAAACGCGATTTATTACCCAATCACAATAAACAAATCCGATTTGATTTTGAGGTTATTCCGGACACATGTTTTCGTTCCCTATTTGTTTTGAAGTGTAGCAGCCCGCCGACACGGCCATTCTGACAGGCGGCGCGTGCTCTGCGTCTGCCTACGTGTGATGTTTGATGCCTGAAAACGTTTTTCTTTGAAGTAGGTATCAGTAAGCGGCCCATGTCGATTATTTTTATAGAGTTATTGTTGTTACAACGGTGCACAAAGACATCTAAGTGTACTGCCTTATTAATTGAGAATCTGTGGTGTATACGTGTCTAACCATAGTTCCACAAGGCGTCCCTACGGTATCTCAGGATTCACTTGTGGATGCATCAAGGATCCGTGGTTAGCTCAAGGGTAACTCATGGTTTAGCTCAGAGGTACCACTCTCCAGACATTTTATTCTTGTAGATTCTAATTGAAAATATCGTGAAAAATAATGAATGTTGTCTCACCGGTTTTAATCCGATGACGTGTGTTCGGCGTCGTGAGTTATCTGGACTGGCTGGCCAGCTTGAGATGTAGATGGCCCTGGATCAGGGGCGGTTGCAACGTTGTTTTGCGGTGTCTCGAGATCATCTCCCGCCGACACAGCACCTTGGTTTCCTGGTTGTGGTGCACGCCGAAGTTGATCGTGGGCGACTTTTCTGGAGCGGCCTCTGCCGACCACCTTTTTCACCATGTAGCGGTCATTTTCAAGAACCCTGATAATTTCGTAGGGCACACTGAATTTGGGATCCAGTGATGTTTGATTGCGGGGATTGTTTTTGATCAGAACATAGTCCCCACGTTGAAAATGATTTATTTTAGCCTTGCGGGAGTTGAAGCGTTGCCTATCATACTCAGCCGTCTGAGTCATTCGTTGCTGTACTTGTCTGGTCACTTGACTTGACGTGACTTGGGTTCCCAACTTTCCCGTGATGTCCATGTGGATCACTTGAAATGCACATGTTGGCTTTTCAATCGGATGTAGCTGTGCTTGTACTGCCCCAGATGGGCCTTTACAAGTTCTACATACTACGCAGTTGTCAACGAATCTTCGGATCGTGGTGCTCATCTTATCGAACCAGTAAGTTTCTTTGATTTTCTGTAGGGTTTTCTCCCAACCTGGGTGCTTAAGTGTGGTGTGGAAGGAGTTAATTAAACTCCATTGGAAAGACTTCGGTACTACTGTTCGCAGCTGTTGGCCGAATATCTGATCTAGGACGTGCTTCTTTAGTACGCCTTCTTCCAAGGTAAAACCTTCCACTGGATTGTTGTCAATCAGGTTATTCAGTATTGGCCGAAGTTCGTCATCTCGTCGTTGTTCTATCTTCAACCATTCAAGGTCTTTTGTAATTACGTTTACTGCCAGTTCACTGTGGTTTCTGCTGAAGTAATCAGCATGCTGAAGCCGGTTTCCTTTACGGTATTCGAGCTCGAAGTCATAATTTTGTAGAAACGCCCACCAGCGGTGAATCCTTGGTAACAAGTCCTTCTTGTGTTTCGACGCCTTAAGTGAATTACAGTCGGTTATTACTGTAAATTTTCTTCCGTATAGGTACTGTCGAAAGTGCTTTATTGCTCGGACCACTGCTAATGTTTCCAGTTCGTATGAATGATAGCGGCTTTCAGTATCAGTGGTCCTCATGCTCATGAAAGCTACCGCATGTTGTCGTCCGTCGAAAATTTGCACAAGGACTGCTCCAAATCCAAGACTGCTTGCGTCTGTATACAGCTGTATTGGTGCTCCTTCTTGAAAAAGGGTCAGCACAGGAGCTGAGGTGAGGCATTGAATTATTGTTGACCTTGCCTTCTCGTGTCGGTCTTCCCATTCCCATTTGGCTCCTTGTTTGGTTAATTCGTACAGCGGTACCATGATGCGTGAAAAATCCGGGATGTACTTCCTGAAATAGCTTGCGAGCCCATTGAATTGCCTCACTTGTTTGACGGTCTTCGGTATTGGGGCTTTGATTAGAGCTTCCACCTTCCTTGGGCTGGGTCGTACTTGGCCGTCTGATACCAAGTTGCCTAGATATTCGATGGTCCGCTTAAAAAAACTGCACTTGTCAGCGTTGATGGAGAAGCCAGCTTCTTGTAAGGCTATTAGGATGCGTTCAATGTTTGATAGTCCTTCGCTGAAATTTGTACTTTTGCTTAGTACGTCATCAACGTACACTTGTGCGACTGTTCCCAACAGTGGGTTCAATGCTCTGTTGATGCACCTCTGATACACTGAACAGGCATTGCTCAATCCGAACGGCATGGTAATGTACTCGTACAAGCCATCTGGTGTCACGAACGCGGTCTTCTCGATGGACGTTTCCGCGATGGGTATTTGGTGAAACCCAGCTGCCATGTCAAAGCTGGTGTAGTAATACCCATTGGCCAATTGATCGATCTGATCAGAGATTAGTGGCAGTGGGTAATGGTCGCGTAATGTATTCGCATTGAGCTCTCTGTAGTCCACACATAGCCGATCATCTCCATTCTTCTTTTTTACTAAAATTATAGGACTTGAGTAGGGAGATTTGCTTTCGCGAATGATGTTGTGTTCCAGCAAATCTTTGATGATATCCCGAACTTTTTCTCGTTCTACCGGACTAAGCCGGTAAGGCCTTCGCTCAACATATTTGTCTGCATTCTTCAGTCTAATTTCCAGCTGTCCAGTGTTAACGCGCGTTTTTGGATATCCTCGGATGAATAAGTGCTCATATTTGGTCAGTAACGTGCGCAACTGGTTCAATTCTTCGGGATTCGTCAGATCGCAATCTAATTTCTCAAAGGTGCTACTTTTTGTTGTCACAAGATGGGCCATTTGCTGGTGAATCAGTCTGGTGCCGTCTGATGTTATCACCATGCTTAAGTGGGTACCATGAATCAAATTCATGCCAATTAATACGTCAGCTGACATCTCATGATCAGGAACCACAAAGAATAATATTTCAATCCTTATCGCGTCAATGATACAGATGGTCTTCATTTCTAATATTGAAATTACCGGAAATTGGCCAATCCCCTTCAGGTGGTTAACTGCAGAGCGTCGCTGACCAGGTAATTTTGCAGCAATTGATTCTCGAATCAATGAGCATTCTGCTCCACTATCGAAGATGGCACGTATTGTTCTTGCACCAATCGTAACAGTGATGGGTGCATGATTGGTTCCAGCTATACAGTTCACGTTTGATGTCAGTGCGTTTTGACGCCTGTAGCACGTCTCAAATGTATGACCCGCTTTCTTGCAGAATGAACAGGTCATCGCGTTTTTAGATGGCTCCGTTGTTGTAGTATTGGTTCTCTGAAGATTTGAAGTAGATTCCGAAGGTCTGAATCTACACTCGTTAGTGCTATGGTTAGTCCTTTTGCATATTTGGCAACGTACAGCAGCAGCTTGAGAAGAATCTGGATATCGTGCGCGTTTTGGCATCGATGTGATAGGATTTTGGTGAGGGCGCTTCTTTCTTAATGAGGAAGCCACAGAGATGAGTTCTGGAACCGTGTTTGCTTTTGCGTTTAACAGCTCAATACGTAAGCGTTCATCGCTTATACATCCAATCACTGCTTCCACTGAAAGTTCATCATCCAGTTGATCTTTCGTGATTCTTTTCCAGAGAACCCAGGCGCGGGATAAAAATTCAGAAATATCCTTGCTTGAGTCATACACATGCTCCCGAAACTGTAGTATATCACGGGAGTATCTGTTCTCTGGCTCAAATGTGGTAATCAGTTTTTCGCGGAACTCTTCCCACGAGGATGTAGACACCAACCAATCGTCGATCCACATCTTAGCACGTCCCTTCAGTAATCCACACACCTTAGTACGTAGATCCAGGTCATTTAGTTTGTAGCTGGCAGCTGCTTTATCGATGTGCTGGCACCATTCCCGGACTCCAACATGACTGTCGGGATCGAATGACGGTAAATAGATGTCCTTGATCCTGATTCTTGGTTCTGGAGGAGAATACAACCGTTCGGACATCCTTTGCATCATCTCCATCATTTGTATCATAAACTGGGGAGGGCATCCGACTATTGGAGTAGTTGGATGCATTGTCGTTGTGTTGGATGATCCAGCAGCGATGGGTACCCCTGGAAGGTATACTTCTTGATTGTAAGATGTGGGTCCCATTGACGTGAATGGTACCCCTACGGAAGCTGGTATTTCCGCAGTGATTGGTGTATACGTCGTGCCTGTGGAAATTCCCGTTGTGATGGGCTGCACCGTGTTAAAGTTGTTTGCTGGTACTCCTGAAGTGTTCAACGAGGCAGTGTCTATCAGCCTAGTACTGCCCTGCGCTGTTCCAGTCGTGACAGGTTGAACCGAAGTCGCTGAGGATGTGGTAGGGACCAGAGCTTGTTCTGATCCCACTTCTGATGACGAAGGAGGGTCTCCGTAATTATTTTTAAAAAGCGTGACACCAGCATTGCTGGCGTCACAACTTCCATGGTCAGGGCTATCGCTCATCTTCAGTGATCAAAGTAAACACAAGTAATAGTTTCTTGAATTTATTTTCGAACTTTTGAGGAGGTCCGATCTCTACGACCGCTCAAGCGAGAATGACTCGATTCAGCGTGCGCTCGGCCTTTTATAGCAAAACTATGCGAGTAATTCATTTGAACAAAACACCTATCCTTGCACAATAAAATAGTTTTTACATTATAAAATGTTACAATTTGATAATCAAAATGTTTTAAATTATTTTAAAAGCTATTAGCATTTAACACGTGATAAAACAATGACCACATGTTTTCACATCAGAAATGCAGCTCTCTTACAAACAGAATACATCAAAAATAATCTGTATCTAATTATAAGCAATATTAATCCGTTACTCTAATGTTTTTAAACGCGATTTATTACCCAATCACAATAAACAAATCCGATTTGATTTTGAGGTTATTCCGGACACATGTTTTCGTTCCCTATTTGTTTTGAAGTGTAGCAGCCCGCCGACATATATATACAAGAATTGCTCCTTTGAAGTTATTAGATAAAAATGGTTATGACAGCGAACACATGATAATTTGAAAATGGAAAGCAGATACACCTCTAGAAGATTTATGAAGATCTGATCATAAAGTTTCAGAGTCACAGAACACCTGTTCTTTTTAGGGATTTTCTTTAGAAAAGCCCTATTGCTATCGAGTTGTCGTCGTCAAAGTCGTCGACGTCGTCGTTGCCAATTTTCTGTCACGGTTTTGGGTATGAAGGAGATGAACTATCGAGTTGCTGTTTTCGGTAATAGATTCGTGCTGGGGTGATTTTCGATTTTGCGTTTTTTTTTTCAGCCGAATGGCTGAGCTCGTCTCAGGAATTCAACTTGTTTATTATTACCATATTGTTTGATACTCTTTTTTTGGAAATTATATTTAGTCAATATAAAACTTTAGTTATTAGACATTTATTGCAGGTAGCTAACTTTGTAGGTTATGCAAGCATTTTAGTACCATTATTTTTTTATTATCATATATGCGATATGCGTTATGGCGTTTGACATCTTTTTCATCAACAACGCGTCAATCCCGATAGCATCCAAAGCTTGCACTTTGGAGCCTGTGGTCCACTCACCTTCTCTTACTTCTCCTCTTATTTAGTTTATCTTGGCTTTTACGGAAGCACCTGCCGACTGACCCCTCAAACATGGAAGGAAAGCTTGCGCCAGAGCCTCGTTCCCCAGTCTGTTTGCAGGTGAGGTTGACTTGAGCTCCCAAGATCTTAGCGGAACCTTATACAATACATTATTATTATCGTTATATTGGTTAAATTTGGTTAGGCAGGGAGGGGAACTTGGGTAGTGAAGGTGAGTGTTGATGTACATCAACAAAAGGGGCCCCTTCTAAACTTACACTTGGGTTGCAAGTCCCAAGCACAGTCCCGAGTTCCCAACTCAGCAACGCAATGGACCCGGCAACCGCACGGATAACCCATGGATTGCTAAGAATATCGGTCTCTATTATTATAATTTATTATGTCCAATTACAAAAGATTGGAAACAACCTTAAAAATGTACGTAGGTTAATTGACTAAATCCTGTATGATTTAGTAAATTAACTCATAAAAAAAAAACGGTGCTCGGAGTAACGAAAGTGCTTCATAGTTCCAAAATTATTATTACATAAAACCTTCAGCGGTACCATATTTCGTAACTTCACTGGTGCGTTCCGTACGTTGCTATTTATTGCGATCGCTCGTTAGCGATAATGTCCCAGCGACATCTTGCGGCAATACGCAGACAAACGATTTTCTTCATCACTCTTTGTTTTCTTCATTTTGTTATACTTTTGTCTTTTGTGGCTTTGTTTGGATTCAGGGACGAATATGTATCTCTAAATAGATATTCATTTATTTATTTATTACAAGGACTGTTTCCTTATTTTATAATATACCTATATATAATGCAAATATATAAAATTGAACCCCTATTTCTTCTGGTCATGCTATAACTTGAGAACCGCTTTACCGGTTTAATTCATATTTTTTTAAATATTTTCTAATACTTCGTAGAAGGTTCTTTCATAAAAAAATGAAAAAAATTGCGCAGAAACTTAGAAAATTTGCGAAAACTTAACAACCGTAATATTAACTTTAATAATGTAACTTTATGGCGTTTGACATACCTGTCAGTCCTTTGTGATTAGCGCCATTGACATATTGAAAATCCAATTTTTTCACATGGCCAGTTGTCTGCCGCCTGTTCCCGTGTTTGAATACCAACAAAGCTATTTAAATACACGCCCGAAAAAAAAGGATAAAAATTTTGTATATCATAAAACATTACAATGAATATTAAGGTCGTTACATATGAAATTGCCGTTTTTCTTTAAGAAATTGCAGGAAACCCAATTTTCAGTACTAACATTTTTGCATGTTTTTTAGAAATGAAAAATGTAATTTTATGTTTTTTTTTGTGTATGAATGAGACAACATTAAGCTAACAAAACAGCTACTTTTATTACATTTTTGAAAAGTGACAGCTGTTAAGTAATACGAAATTTATCATCAAAATGGATAGCATTTAGGAAGTACTGTTTTTGAAGATCGAATTAAATTGTCAAGCGGCCAATAAAAATAAAATTTAATACAGAGTTGTAAAATCGTGAAATCAACTTTCAAACAAAATACAAATAATGGAAATAGCTATTAAATTACAGGAATAACGAACTCATGAATTTGTAAGAAAATTTCGGCAATTTCATAGGTAAATAGGTAAATAGCTAAATAGATAAATGAAATTTACCTATTTTTATAAATTATACCAAATTCAATATTATATCAAGATCTGCGGGGCCCAGACCAACCTCACCTACAAGCTGGTACATCTGCTGATTAACGGTCGAGGTTCTGGCGCTGGTTTTTCTCTTGGAGCTGGGAGGTCAGACGGCAGTTGCTCCCATAAAAGCCGCGTAAGCCAAACCTAGAGCAGGAGAAGGAGTAAGCGGAACACGGGCTCCGAAGTGTACGCCTCGAATGCACCCGGGAACCACGGTAAGATGATGCTGATGATGACCAAATACAATATTTATTAAGAGTTAAGGCAGGAAAACGTCTGTCGGGTTAACTAGTATAATATACGCATTGTTTTTTTTTGTTGACAAATTTTAGATACCAGTGGCCTCTTTTCATTTAATTCGCCGGGTAGTACGTATTGTGTACTCCATTTTATTGGCAATACGTCCCTGTATTATGAATCTAAATTAATATATTACTATATTATTAGTTGATAAATAAAACCCAGATAAGTATAGAAGTTTCTGTTGTCATGTTTTTCAAGTATATCTCTACTAATGGTAAAATGTTACACTTAAGGGCGAAATGTTAAAACTAGACGGGTCATTGTGTATTGCCACTTACAGAAGAGGTGAGAAAAAAACAAAGGGGATAGTAGGAAAATGGAATAAATTAAAAAAAAAACGAGAAGTCTGGCACTCTCAGAACCTATGCAAAGTGGAGCAGGTTCTTTTAATCCAGTCCATTCGTTTAGACTAAATAATGTCTCAAACGACAAATAATTTTTTCTTAAATTATAATGCTGTATAGTGCATGGTCACTACAATAATTTAATAAGTACGTAATAATAACTTCGTTATTCTAACTTTTTGCTTACGCTAGTGTTACTAATATCGAATTTAACGATATGCAGATAAAGTGCAGCTGGCGAGTGGCGCATATTAAATACGGTTATTAGTCTCCCAAACTTTGATCCTGCGAGTTGACCCCGGGTGAAGTTCATCGATCCGCGGCGACTTTCACCCGGATCATAAACTGAGCCACCCACTTTCAAAACTGAAAAAACAGTTCCCAACTCACTTCAAAACTAAGTCTTCCTAATCACGCGGCGCGAACAAAGTTCCACCAAGTTTTTTCCAAGTTCAGTTAAACTTCATCGATGTGGGGATCGTTCACCCTGGTAGGGACACTTGCATACGACTCCAGCCGCGTCGAGCCATTGAAACAAAATGTGGAGCAAGGTTGGCCGAGATTACTTTCGACGGGAACTTTTTGCGGATCGATATGGAAGTTAAAAGTTTATTACGAGCCGCACCACCGCGACACGACTCATAAACCAAACTTTACGCCTACGAGCCACATCGCGAAATGGTTTCAGGACCCTCATATTTTTAATTAGGGGTTTCATACGTTCCCATCGTCATTCTCTAGACTGGCTCTGTTCGACATAAAATGTAAGCTAAACAAAAAGAACCTTTATTACTTTGCATATCAGCATTCGTAACTAACGAGCGTAATACCTGCTCAGCATTCATATTCACAGAGGTTTTTCTTACCTACGCCAGCGGCGGGCGTAAAATAGGAGGCGAGTCGGAAAGGAGGCTTAAAGGAGAAAATAAAATAAAGACGGCGCCAGCGAACGGATGCGAGGTCCGTGAAAAAAGTACGAGGAAAGCTGACTTAATGGTATGGCGCAGGTGAGGTAGGCGGGGTCGGGTGGGTGGTTCGCAACGATTGGTCGGCGCCGCCCAGCCGCGAGTACGCCCCGCGACTCCTCGCCCCCCTCCCGTGGAGCTTGGCGCCCCCCACCCCCGCGGCCACCGGCTATCGCCTGGCGACCACCTACAGCCACCCGACGCAAGCTATGCCTGTGTCGTGAATTAGTTTGCCAACTCTCTGTCTATGGCGGAGCTCGGAGCCTGTAAGTATGGACGGCGGGCTGAATAATCGATAAAGGTGTTTATTGAAAACGGGTAAGGACGAAGCACTTTATTGCTTCTTTATTATTAAAGGAGAGCTAAAATAGCCATGAGATACGATACATACCTGGATCTAACACAGCTGCTAGTCGTGAAGACTCGACTTCATCAATAAATCGTAGGTACTAAAAACTTTCGGTGTGCGAGGGAAATGCTTTATGGGCGACCTTACACCCCCGGCGTCTGTAGACTCGAGACGGCGTGAGGTTTTAGTCGGTTCAAGCCCCACATAACCGCCCCCGCTGGCCGGCGGGGGGTATCCGAGGTGATTTCCGCACGAAAAAAAAAAGAATAAGGTACTAGAAACTTATTATTATTATAACATATATTATACTTATTATTTAAGTAACCTAACGATATTGGAGAACATAACATGGGAGGAAATGGAGATGTTAATCAGCTCATTTGACAACCTCTTTGGCGTAGGAGCAGTGCGTTCGACTGCTAAGTCAAAGGTCGCGGGTTCGATTCCCGCTTAGTGCAAATATGTAAATTTGCATAGAAACACCCAGACCAATGCAAATAGACATATTCATTCATATAAATATTTCATATCATATTTTATATTATTTTCATCATTATTTTATATTCATATCGTGGCAGTCGAATGCACTACCGCTACGCCACAGAGGCCGTCAATTTACTGTGATGTACTGCTTTGGAAGCAAAAAAATCAACATTACGTTAACACACCTATACGAAGACTGTAGAAAATATCTACAAGATGTTGTAGCATCACCTACAAATTTGAGATGACTCATGAAGCTATAAAGATGGTTGAAGGAACTTAAAGAACCCCACCTATTTTATTTAGATACTAGTAGTAATTACATTAAATCTCCGAAGAAAATAATATTGATTAATATAGAGCCTATTTATATTTCCTTGGTCGTAAAGTTTCAGTTCTACCCTTTCAATGGGAAGCCCAAAAGTGAAGTGTAAAGGACTGACTTTAATAAGTCTTCCCAACATTTCAGTAGGTGCGGTTATGATAACAGTTTTGCCTCGATTATTTTGTGTTAATCTTCTTATTTGTTCGCGGAGTAATTTCAGTTCAGAAGATTTCCCTTTTCTTCGCCATCAGTAAAGTATAGGATTCGATAATTCATTATAGATTTATCAGTGCTGTATGGCTAATGACGTCACTGCAGTTTCATAAAACTATCCTATATTTCGACATTCGATGTCACTTCTCATAATCGATCAGTATGGTATTTGATACTGACTTCAGAACTTCACTCGTTCTGTGATATCAAGTCAACTATTAGAATCTACTATTACATTTTTATCTGCATCCTCGTAAACATCTCAAATCACAAATATTTTAAAACTGTTAATAAATTCTCACTCATGCCACTGTTGCGCATCTTATATTTGTTTTACACGTCGTATATTACATAAAACTCATGACCTTTGTATTATTTCGTTGCGTCTAAAGGCTACGAAGACCGCATGACCCAGCCGTATTATTTATTGAAAGTGTCAATGAATCATACGGCTGATTCAGTGGTTCAATAAACTATGAAACGAACAAAAATGATAAATTGAGTAATAAAAATATCAAATACCTTTCTACGTACCTATAATTTAAGACAGCAAGAATGTCACAGATTCCTGTAGCTCGTCAGTGGAAGCAATCAGTCATTATTTCACGGCACATTAAGCACCTTGCACACGGGGGCACGACGACGCACAAAACACTACACCGTTTGTGTACTGGTGGGATAATGTTACCAGAGATAAGAAATGAAAGTCATTGCCTTAATTGTCATTACTATTATATTTTATATAATGGTGATCTTTTGAAGATGTCTTGAAAAATAAATTTTGTAGAATGTATTAAAGGTATGCTAAGATGCTCAGTTATAAGTATAAATGTGCAAATTCAAAATGCAGGATGGGACCTGAAAGTTAGCAACTCTATACTCTGCTGAGGACCCGGGATAGCTGACTTTCTCGTGTACCTATAAAATGTGCGTACGTAGACTAGACGATGATTAAAATTTAGAAAAAATACTAATCGTATCGAACATTCCTTCATTTAAAATGCTTTGGTTCTGGAATCTTTCAGAAACTTGTAAGGTACCCATTACATCATCTATTTTATGTATTATTTTTTGTGTGTGTGTGTGTGTATAAACTTCAAATAAATGGCTACTCCAATACCGAGCTCCAATATAAATTCTTAGAAATGTCCCAATACAAAATCAAAACTAAATTAACAGTTATGACGACTGGGATTAAAGCACAATTTTTTACGAACAAAACCCTCATTTCAATGTCAAAAGTATAAAAAAATCGAATACAGAACAACACCGAAGCAGAGGAAGAACAAAAATTTGTAAAAAAGTCGCGATATATCCCCTACCATTGTCCGGTATCACAATGCCTTTACGATACAGGGTAAATAACGTTTTGAAAAAATGTAAAAAAGTGCCTTGCACAGTTTGCGGGTACCGGGTAAACACGTCACCGTTCACCGTACCCCTTATTGAGTTGATCTGGCCATTTGTACAGCCCTCGCCCTTTGCATTTGAGAAAAAAAGAAATTCGGCTTGCGAATTCAATTTCCAATATCCATTTTTGACGTGGTGTGATTAGAACGCAGTTTGGTCGTTAGCGGTATTTCGAAACGAGATTTCGTTCACTTCTATTTGTAAAGGTGTCATTGCAGAGTGCGGGTTGGATTGTGTGGTTACTTTGCTCATTTCACTAGCGCGACAATTGATCGAGAAAGGCATTGAATACTAACATATATTGATGAATAATTAATACTTTTTAAATACTGCACATTCCAATTACTGTAACTATTACACATGAGTATGGATTTAGTTCTGTTACGCTGCGACACATATACCTAAGTGGCATTCTCGTAAACCTTTTCAACAAAGCTAAATGCAATTAAGAACGGGTTCACGTCAGTAGTGTAACGGCTGGGGTTCGAATCTGCGACCTCTTGGTCTTGATTGTGAGTCCGACGCTTTGACAACTTACCTTGTTGGAATTTGTGTTATCTTTAATTTTATTACAAGTTAAATTACAGTGCAAGTGTGTACCTGTATTATGGGTTGGTAGTGAATCAGAGTTCAGTCTGAGGAGACTACAAATTGTGCATAAACTTAAAAAAAGCGGCCAAGTGCGAGTCAGACTCGCCCATTAAGGGTTCCGTAGCAGCAAGTAACATAATAATGTTATTTTTTAAATTTTTATATTTGAGTTGATTGAATGAAAGGTAAATTGCGGTTTACGATTTATGACGTATTAAAAAAAAACTAACAAACTAAACATACTAGATCTCGTTCAAACCAATTTTCGTTGGAAGTTTACATGGTATTGTACATCATATTTTTTTTTTAGTTTTATCATTCTCTTATTTTAGAAGTTACAGGGAGGGGGGGGACATTTTACCACTTTAGAAGTGTCTCTCGGGCAAACTATTCAGTTTAGAAAAAAAATATATTAGAAACCTCAATATCATTTTTGAAGACCTTATATATATTTATATATATTTAATAGATTTTTTAAATGCGTTAACATATTTTTAGGTAACTATGTGTAGTATATTTTATGTATGGGTATATATATGTAGGTATACATTATTTGTTTAAATGTATATATAGGTAGATATTTAGATGGATATTTAGATATATATATATTATAATTTAGGTATTAATGTTTATGTGTATTATGTACCTATTATATTTAACTTCAATTAGTACGCCAAACAACTACCGCTCAATCCTACCAACACATTACCATCCAAAGGTTGCCTGGTAGAAATTGCTTTAAGCGATAAGGCCGCCCATTGTACTGCTTCCTCCTCTAATTTTATGATACTTATGTATATTATGTTTACCTGGTGTACAATAAAGTGTATAATAAATAAAATTAATAAAATAAATAAAATAAATAAAATAAATAAAATAAATAAAATAAATAAAATAAATAAAATAAATAAAATAAATAAAATAAATAAAATAAATAAAATAAATAAAATAAATAAAATAAATAAAATAAATAAAATAAATAAAATAAATAAAATAAATAAAATAAATAAAATAAATAATAAAATAAATAAATAAATAAAATAAGACCTATCCATAGATAGAAAAAAGAATGGGTCTGATGAAAAAAAAAAATTTGAGTTTCAGTTATAAGTATGGGGACCCCCAAAATTTTTTGTTTACTTCTATTTTTGTATGAAAATCTTAATGCGGTTCACAGAATACGACTACTTACCAAGTTTCAACAGCATAGATCTTATAGTTTCGGAAAAAAGTAACTGTGATATACGGACGGACAGACAGACAGACATGACGAATCTATAAGGGTTCCGTTTTTTGCCATTTGGCAACGGAACTCTAAAAGTACCAGCTAATTCCGGGAACTTTGATCTGAGGATGCCCTACCTCTCCAATAATTGATAGGGTTACCAACTTATGTTCTCGGGTTAAACAAAATTAATTATTTATTATTACAAACAACTCTTGTTTGATGACTTCTTGTGTCACACAAAGAAATACGAGAAGACAGAACATTTAGAGTCAGAACTATCTGAACTATATCACAATTGAATAATTATCCCATGATGGAATTGAACCTATAATAATTGACGTGCACCGTCCATCCAGTATGTTTTTATGTTTTTATTAACTTCGGTATAAACAGCGCTGTTATGATGAAGTTGAGGATGAAATAATTCAAGCTCAACAGATATTGAAACCGTATATCAAACATATTACATATTAATCAAAGTCTAACATTTATTGTTCCAATAAGCACATCTTAATACATCTCGTGAGTGTCTTCCGAGCCTTGTAGTAATAATAAATATATCATAGTTATCCCCCAAGGACAAATAAAAGGGAAAATAAAGCAAATCGCCATGCCGGAAGGGTCCACAAAGAAAAACGATTAATATTAACTGAAACTGTTATAGCCCCTTTATTGCTAACAATTTAATATTTTTACAGCTACTATCTAAAAGAGTTGGATTCAATATTAATAAAATTTAAAGGCTCTCTCTCGTTTTGATGAAATAATTATAATTGGTGAAGTAGGCTTATTGAAGTTTTATTGCTGACTTATTTGGGGTTAGCGTTCGCTCTTTTTTGTAAAACTTATGTGACAAGCAAAAGCGTTCAGTGTCATACATAGTCTATGACGTCAACGTCAAAAGGTAAATTTAATTCGAAAGAAGTTAATATCTAGAACGCGTCATCAATCCGTGTGTGATCAGATTAGAACGCAGTTTAGTCGTTAGCAATGTTTCGAAATGCAATTAGATATAATAATCAATGGCAATTAGTTTGCTTGTATTTGTAAAGGTGTAATTACAAAGTGAGAGGTTGACTTATATAATTTTTTTATTATTATTTAAATAAGAAAAACAGTGTTATATAAATTTTGATACACCCATAAAACCTGTATTGGTTTATCTTGGTGTGTACATCCTCATTTCTTTCTGTTACCATTTTATATAAGTACATAGTACAAAAAATAATAATAATAACAAATATAATACTAAGAAATAGAAGGCGCAGGGTAGGTACAAATCTTTTGAGCGTTTGACCAATTGTTGTCGTTTACGCTCGATGAGACGACGTATATAGGGTGATTGGTAAGTAGTAAGTACATTTTTTTTAAATATTTTTATTTTATGGTTTAGTTATTTATCAAGTACAAACAATATTATTATGTTTGTTTATATTAGATTGCTGGGTAGATATGTGTTTTAAACCATTCGTTTTAAGTCTAGTGAATTTATTATTTTATCTCTTGTTTCTAATGGTAGTTCATTTATAAGTCTAGGTAGTAAGTAGTACGCTTGTAATAGTAATTATTGGCTGTTTTAATAATCAACTTTTGATTTACTATTTGACGTGTCATGATTGGGTGTTTTATTTAATAATTATTATTTTAAAATAGTTTTCAATAGTTAGCACTATTTTAACTTTCTCATGAACGGGTATAATTTTACAAAATTGAAATAATTTTTCATCATCATAGTTAAATTTAATTCGAACATTTTTAGGCACAATTTTAATAAACGAAGTTGAAAGGAATATATTTTTTGCAAATATGAGGGAAATATGCGTCCGTAGCTACTGAGCCCATATAGTACAACACTCTCCGCTAGGGCTGTATACATATCCAGCAAAATAGGTAAAGGTATTTAAATAGGTAAAGGTATTTTAAAATAGGTAAAGGTATTTTAATATATACAAAATACATTACTCTTATCTCTAACGTGACAATCGCTCGAGGAAGACATTGTATACTGAGACATAATTGATGTATAAATGGATTTAAATTTAAATCAGTGAAGTGTTGACTCCAGGATGGAACGAAACCTGTGACAGCCCCTATCTAGAGGGAATATTTTGACCAATTGAGCTACCTGGATACATCCTGAATAGCTGAAATTTTCGTATATATAATGTTTTGTTTCTGATTTTAATTTACATTGATTTATAAACGCCTAGAAACATCATCATGGTTTTAAAAAAAGTAGTAGAGTCCTGCATGTTTAACCTTTTTTAACTTTTCTTTCTCCTATCATTTATCTTTTCTATGAATAGACCATCTGGGTCTCAGCGTGACTATATATAAAATAACAAATTCAAAATACACCTGAGACAGATTACCAAACAAAAACCTGATTATAAAAAAAGAAAAAGGACCCAAATACTACCTACTTGAGCAAATTTTAATGAAATCTCAGTTCATTAATAGAGAAAGCAAAAAGAGTAATTTGACAAACGCGTGATATTAACCCCTTAACGAGATAGCACCACCGGTGTTGGTGTTCTTACATTAAAATGTAAACATTGCCTTTACCCCTTCCCTTAAGTTGCCGTGAGGCCAAATCGTCATTTGTCTGTGACATTAAAATTCGTTACAGACGAGCGTCCCAAACGCTACAACTATGAACTTCTGTTGTTGGTGTTGAATGTTGAAAAGTTACAGAAAATGAATCAAGAAAGTTGTTTATTAGTTTTCTTAGAATATGAAGGTTTGAAGCTTGGTGATAAAGGTTGAAAAGTTTGAAGAACGTTTGAGTTTAGAAGCAATAGGATGCCTCGATAGCGAGTACGATCGCTGAGCCTGAGATCCGGGTTTGACTTCCGGGATAGCCACGGTGTTAGTGGATTTTTCTGTTACATACAGTGGACCACTGGCAACGCGACAAACAATTTACAGGGCAATGTCGGCCTATTGAAGTTATCGGATTATAGAGTACTGCTATTCTGTCAGTCTGGAATTTAGAAAAAAAATCGGTTGTCTGTAAAGTCGGTTTACTGACGATAGTTGAGCGTGACAACGTCATAAGAAAATAATGATGGAATGGTTGCATTTTTCAAAAGAAAATTTTAATTTCATTAGTTTAACCACTAAGATCGGTTATAAGAATGCACTGCATTTCATACTTGACGAAAACATGTAAATATATTATTGTATAGTAGTTGTCCACGCGGACGCATCGCTCACTCAAGTAGGAGAGAGATATATGTCGAACGCTGCCGAATGCAAAGTTTTGCCAAAATAATGTTGATGTACCTTCATTCAACAGTGATAGGTATGTCGGATTACAGGGGGCACCGATTTAGACTTGGGCCGGATTACCGGGGATCCCCTGAATAAAATTAGATCCGATGGACAGTTTTTTTGCGAAAAACATGTGTCAATGCTGTGATATTGCCGCCATAAAATAAATTTGAAAAGCAACACATATAATTGGCTCTTGCATGAATTTGATAACATTTTGTTAATTGATTCTAATATTGAACAAATTAAATCATTACGACGTCTCTGTAGATATCGTTTGAATGACAACTGCTCGTCTGCAACTCTTTCATAATAAGAGCGTCTAATCTAAGTGTCGAGTACCTCAGAGCGGTCATCTCTGTCGGGATCACTCCCCAGGGTCCCGTAGACCCCAGGAATCCGGATTTATTCCATCTGAATACCCACTGTCGCAAACGACACCTCTGCTATGGAGCTGAATGTTTTATGATGTACCGTGAAGATGTTAGATTATATTAACTTTAAACATGCAATGGAGTTTTCAAAATTTTTTGGTAATTAGCAATCCAAGATAAGTTTAATATTTGAAATACAACAAGCATGAACACTTTAATATTTTGTTGCCCACTTATCAATAAATAAGTAATAATAAAATATCCATATTTCATATCCAAAGTCATAAAAAAAACGACGGGTTGCACTCCGGGAGTGCCGGCAGAAGTGAAAACTTGAATATTAACGTTGTGCATTTTTGATATTTTGGAATGGTTAGAGAATAATTTTGCACGAATTGCTTTAATTCTACGCTTTTAATTAGCTTCACCTGTTTGTTTTTTTGTATGTTTGTTTGTAACCGACTCCTTTTGGCGCGATTTTGACCCACTTTAAACGGCCAAATTACGTTCAAACTTTGTAGATTTATCGAGGACCGATGACAATACACTAATTTGATAAAATTATTCCATTTTTCAATATGCAAAATAATTTAAACTAATGAATTAAAAAAAGCTCTGTAAATATTTGATAACAGCGCCATCTATCCCGTCAACCTTGTATCACGTAGTAGCGAATAATGTCATATTATAAACTCTGAAATAGGTGGCAACAGCAGCACGTTATTCATTTAGCACTTTTAGAAGTTTCAGTAATACTGCTGAATTTATATGAATCTTCCCTCGCGTTAATTTATCAGATTATTCATCTATAGTCGATAAGGCAGAAGTTTTAATTTCCAACCATTATCTTTAGCCGATTTATCTAATATTAACAAATTTTCGAACACCAAAGAGAATTTTTAGAAACTAAAAAGTAGAAAATAAATAATAGTTAAAAAAAACTAAAAAAACACGCTTGTTATAGAAAACCGAACTAAAAAAAATTGACTATTAAACTGTTATTTATTATCAGTATAAAAGTACTATCATTTATGTGGTAACATACAATATTCATTTATTGCGCTATCGTACACAAACATAACAATTTATATTACATTAAAAATTTAACACTTCAGAACTAAATTATTTTGCATTAAAAGTTTATCTCTCAGAAAAATCAACTTCCATCCATTATTTCAACGACTTTTTCACCATCATTATTACCAGAACCATCGTCGCCAATATATCTATAAAGTACTCACTCATTTTCTTTCGCTATTTCTTCGTCACTTTTTTCATTAATAGATGCACTTTGTTTAATTTCCATTTTATATCAATAGATTTATGGCACAAAATAGAATAAATATTACAAAAAGTTATATGATGAAGTCTTGACGAAGTCACCGACCACTCATTAGACGAACGCGCCACCAAGGTTGTTAATACAGTGTGAAATTAGCGATTCTATATTTGTTGTCTTACGATCAGGTCACGTGTTTACTGACGCGAGTTTAACCTTATTTACCCATTACAAAAAAAGTGCACAACGCTGCTACAGAAGTTTTCATTTCAAAAAGATCCACTGTATATCAGATAAATTGGTGACTAAAATGGGAAGCAGAGAAGCAAAATTTGCATCCTAGAACCGATTTGTCCACCGTGAAAGTTATTAGTGGACTAACAAGTACTCCAAAAAATAAAAGTACCAAGTTCCGTTACGATGTAATCTTAAATTTAATCTTTAAGTTTCCGTTCACAAATTGTGCCTATGAGTTCACCCGAAGTCACTCAGAATTTTAATCCAGTAGTGGTGAAGTAGTGACGAATCTTGTTTGCATGCAAACCAGCTCGGTTCACGCGTCTAGACTAAATTGAAATTTACATTTATAAACTCGCCTAGTTTATAAGCTACCTCACTTAAGATGATGGATTCTTGACTTAGCATGGGGTAATTATATTATGATAAATAATTTTCCTTTGTGAGAAGTTAACGTCTGAAACAGGTAGCGGTACATGGACATATTTACTGCTAGTGTGCGTCGCTAAGTTACCAAATCAGTATTGGCTCATGCAAACATTATATATATAGCATCAATACATTTTGTTTAATATTAATAAGGCAGCCCACAAGTTTAAGCATGAAGCGATCTTCATTCATCGGTGACGTGTTTGCATAACAGGACGACCCAATAAAAAGGATTTTCTACTCCTTATGAAGAGTGTTACTATGATAAACTATGGCAAGGAAGTCACTCCACAATTGCCACATCCGTAAAGTTAGTTAAACAGTTTGGATGAAGTTAAGTAAGTAAGTTTGCAGGTGGTAGAGTCAAGCAACATTCATTTTGGCCGTTGCATGAATGGGCCGACTCGACCGGGGAAGCACCACCCTCTCACAGAATATCGACGCCAAGTAACAGTATTTGAACTGTTGCGTTCCGTTTGGTGAGTGAGAGTGCCGGAGCCCAAACTCCTTTCCCATCCCGTCCCGAACTCCTTTCCTATCCCCTCCCAAACTCCTTTCCCATCCCCTTTCCTTTACAGGGTCGGCAGCGCGAGTGTGACGCCACTGGTGTTGCATACGTCCATAGGCCGCGGTAACCACTTTCCATCAGGTGGGCCGTGTGCTTTTCTGCCACCTTAGTGGTATAAAAAAAAGAAAAAAAAAAGTTATTTGCGCATATATTGGTCCATATGATCGAATAACAAAATTCGCCACAGTGCTGGTGTGCCGAACATGCCAAATATATGTGTTGTTTATGAGTTTTTTTCAGGGTTCCATAACCTCAAACGGTCTGTCCGTGTGCCACCACCGATTTTTTTGGAACAGGTTTAACTTTTATACTTTCAGAATTTTCCATTTTCTTGTAATATAAGACCTTGTTTTTAACCAAAAACCCAGGTCTTACAACCAAACCTAAACCAAAGAAAAGATAATTCATACACACAAATTTTTGTAATGAGCGAGAAACGAATCCGCGATGAGTCGCGGATTCGTTTCTCTTAGCTTCTAGACTTAGCGGACTCTCCTGCTACTTCACAGAGGTTATCAGAAAGTAGCCCATAACTCCGTCAGAAAAGTCTTCTAACAAAATGTCTTGCCCAAATATGTTTGGCTGTTTGGAGATAATCCTGGACAACCAAACAAGCTTCTTGTGTTTAGATATCAGCAATGGGAGTTGTGAGGTCGCCAACGCCCTTGTACCTTTGCAGTTGCATAAAGAGTGCATCTTTAAGATGTTTTACTATTTCCAGTGAACTGCCTTATTCTTCGTGGTAGAACCCAATCCGGCTTCGTCTTACTAGAGCTAACGATAAGAAAGTGGGTATGTCGGACTGGGACCAACTAAATCTGCACGGTGTTTCTCATCACATCTGGTAGTGTAGGTGAGTAAGCCTAATAAATTATGAATGAGAAAGGTTTTATTACCTATATTATGACTGAAATTTATAGCCAAGAAATAAAAAAATGTATTTAAAAAAAAAAAAAAAAGTACATACTGTCAAAAAAGTACCGGTAATTATCATTTAGAAACTCTGCTTGAAGAGGTCGTAGAAGATCTTTTTTTCGCTAAGTGAGCACAACTGTCCACTATGACCACGCGGAGTTTGAGCGTCACTAGTCATTTAGTTTGTTTAATGTGCGCATTTAGTAAGTTCATCTCAAGTGTGTTTTGCGATTTTCACAATGGACGAAAGTTTCTAAAAGATGAAATTTTTCCTAGCAAATGGATTTTTTTGTTTCAAAGTACTGAAAATGATAAATATGGCTTATGGTGAACCGATTTAATAAAAAAAACTGCCTATGTGTGGACCAGCATATTTAAATACGAACGAGATGTTGTGGAACCTTTGCCTCACTCTAGTCAGTCGTCATCGTCTTCAACCGAAGTAGATACGATTACCGCGATGCAGATACGATGTCGTGCACTCGGAATTTCTGTCAGAAGGTAAGACAGTAAATAAAAATACTATCTGAGCATTATAAGGTGTTTGAGAGAGCTACTTCGTCGGAAAAGGCCAGACTAGCGAGAAGAAAATGCATGAATTTTGGCTATCATTGTGAACGAATTTCTGGTCAAAAGCTCTACCAATCATATCGAACAGCCACCATATTTCTCTGATATAGCTCCGGCTGACTTTTTTCTTTTTTGAAACCCAATTACTACTTTAAGGCACCCGTTTTCAGTCAATAGATGTCATTTAAAAATCGCGGCGAGTACTGAAGGCGACTCCAAAAAATACGTTTAAAAAATGTTTTAGATGATTGAGTAGTTCGTTGGCGTATGAGAATTATTTCGACTCTTTCGGAGGTGATACAAAAAAACAGACAAGAATTCCGAAAAATATAGTAAAGGACAATGCCCATGTCAGTATGGAAATCGGTTGCACACTTTTTTTTGCTATGTCACATAAGTATAAACTGCATTAAAAAGCCTGCATTAAGTATGTATTATCTGAAATATAAACGCATATTGTAACAGAACTTGGGGTTATTGAGAAATTAAATGATTACAACAAGAAAAACAACAATCAATCAATTCTTTTTGTTAATAGCTTCTGCAGTAGAATAACCACAATTTCGCCAATGTCAAGTAAAATATAATAAATGTTTATAAAATTATTAATGAAGAAGACGCCAATGTCAAGTTTCGAATCGAAAAACAACAACAACAAGAAAATATTGTGACACTGTTGAACTGACGTTTGAGTTTTTTTTTGGAATGTTTTAAGACAGGGATACCATGTATAAATTAAGAGAAAACTACCACTGAAGCATACATTATTTTATTACTTTAACTGATTATCACTAATAAACTACCAATACGTTCACGAAATATTAAGATTACATAACTGCAATATATTTGAATGTCACATTGCGAATTATTATCACGTATTATTATTTAACCATTTTATTTTAAAAAGATTGGTATATTTGCATTCTACCACCAATGGTTTATTTTATATAATAGTAACAATTAAATTAAAATGGAAACGGTCATTCAAACTGTATATCTTTATAATTTAAATTCAAACCCCAAGTTCTATAGAAGCGATTTAGTGTTGAAAAGTTATACTATAATCAATATTATTTTTTAACATTTGAAATATTAACGCGAACGTCTAAAAGCGCAACCAAGTATGGGCATTCTCCTTTTTAGTAACTTTTGTGTTCAGAATCGGTAATTTAATCATAACCTTAACTAATCTAACCTATTTCTTTTAAAACATCTGCAGTATACGGACACAACAATTTTACGATTTGATAATAGTATAGATACGTGCGAATAAAGCAAATATAGACGAATATGCCCTCCACAGGTCGTCGAATGCGGGCGAATAACGAATAGCGAAGTAACATCATAACATAAACGCAACAAAATCATAAAGGCACACTTATAAGGAGACGAAATTTCTTTCAGGTTCATAACAGTTTGCGAGTATGGTTACATCAACATTGCTAAAGGTTGTTTGTAACTAAAAGAGTGGAAGAAATTGTTCACATAAGCCTAAATTATACACAATTTGTGAGTTACAGAGCTATGTGCTCTGTAACACACAAATTTAAGTTTTTTTAGCCATGTGCACTAAAACGCGTTTAAAGATGCTGCAGGTGTTTAGGTTGGTGGTGAAATACTGTTTCTTACTCACTGATCGTCATGAATCTATTCTCTATGTTTTTTTTTATATTTATTAACTAATGCTATGTCAATCAGTAGCGTAGTTATAAAGTTACCTATTTTCTCTGTAGTGTATTACTAAAACTTCAATCAAACAAAATTGAAAATATATCCACGGAAGTCAGGCGACGAAAGTTAAAAGAACTTCAGGGTGCCGTACTACCTAAATCAAAATTACGAAGTTGGTGAGTCTCTCAGCTTGCTAACGACTGGGAAGATGGCCGAATACTTTAATTATTTAGCTCTAATCGGTGGCAACGATGTCCTTTGACAGAGGCCTGTTTAATTTAGGATTCCTCCCCCAAATTAAAAATATAATGAGACTGAACAGAGCCCGTGTTAATTGGAAACCGATCTCAGCAGGGAGTATAGACAGGCAGTTGTTTTACAATTATAGGAGCACGGATTTAAAAAAAGACGGCTGTAATAAATAAATACTTTAATGAATCTTGAGTTTTGACATACTATGAGTTTTTGTCTTAAGTGGCCACTCCCGACACCGCGGTGAGCTTTGTGGGTTCGATACCCATATGTAAGAACGTTGGAAGAACTAAAATTATGCGTGTTAGACTTCTAGAGATAGTCAAACTGTTTAGAACCAACAATGAATATAGCATACACCAGTAACTTATCCAACAATATCTATAGTTCTATTATAGATTTTGGAACGTACATAGATCGTCGAATTCATTATACCATTATGTGAATTATTTATTGATCTGTGCCAATGATAATTTGATAGCAAAGGCAAGCACTTTTATATCGTGCCTGTACCAGAACAATATTTAACTTATGTACTATAACTAAGCTATCTAACTTTTAGCTAGATATCAGTATGAAGATTCAATTATTTAACTAAATATAAGTTATAAAACGCTGAGCAGTTAGTATTGATATGTAATTTTATTTAAGTTTCATTCTATGCAAGGCAGTTCTGAGAGTTACAACGATGATACAATATTTTTTCAAATTGCTCGTATATCACGTATGTAGGTTAAATATGATAAACGTACTCCTATCGTACCAAACACACTCTTAACACTTACACGTGACTTATGCCCTTTTGCCTGTTTCAAGCCTAACCCTGCTTATTTACCGATTTTAGAGTCTAAAGTGACACGTTGTTTCTTTGTGACAATATCAATGTGGGCTAGGTATAATTCTCTAGTTTCCAACCAATATTAAAAAGATAGCTATTTGATCTAAAGTGATAATTTAAAGGAAAGAGTCGAGAACGAGAATTGCTTTTTTTTTGAGATGCACAGAAACACCTGCTCTTGTTAAGCTCCCTTACGTCTTTACGCAATGCCTTTGACACAAAACACACTGTAAGTAATCGCAATCATTTGTCAGATCTCAAACGTAGCTGTGTTTTGTAAATGTAGGATTATCTTATCTTTTCTTTTTTCTTTATCTCAAAGCTTTGCAGGGGTTAAATGCTGACTTTAGATATATATATTTCTATTACAATTCTAACTTATATAAAATGATACTATAAAAATATAAGAGAAATAATGTTATTTCCTTCAAATCTACTATTAATGTGCAAAAAATTACATCCGTGAGGTGATCTAGTACTTGGTACAAAGTTATTCTCTATTCGACAGTAACCTGAGAGGTACTTCGAGGTTTGCCAAAAAATTTTAAGCACCCGGCAATTATCCCCCGTGACAAAGTAAGTACTGTACAGTTTTAGTCGGTTTGATTCTACACAGTGACTACACTGTTGGCCCTGGTGAATAAAATAATCTAAAATGGTATGGTGACACAAGGAATGATTATTTGTTAGCGTCATCTGTTCTAGTTCCTTTAGAATCTTCGAGGCCCTTACGCCGCAGAAACACAGTAAAACATTATTTTAACCGATTCGAATTTTATCTTATTTTCCTTAGTCCCTTATCGCTCGCTTAATAATGTACCCAGTAGATGGCAATAGGCTCACCCCCTATTACATTGGGACCTTAACAAAACTGGCGAATCGTGGGTGTGTAATACACCTCTGCCTACCCCTTCGGGGATACAGGCGTGAAGTTATGTGTTATAATTATTTCATTGATAAGTAACAATTCTGCCATATCATTCTTTTGTGATAAAAATATAAATAGCAACTTACACTTAAATCGCATTGTATTGTATTGATGTAATATCGTTGAATCCTCTTATGCAGAAATCTACATTCAAATTCATCGACATGACCGGAGGCGGCCAAATAAAAATAAATAAAAAACATAATAGAATCAGAGAACAAAATCCATCAGAGTGACATGCGTGACATAGATACATATGGTCTTCGCATCTACAGGATGCGAGCGTAAAAGAAAGTTTTCTTTGTAATATTACTTCTATAATGTTACGCTACTCTGATATGAAGAAAATATGTACTTATTTATTTGGAAAAACTTTCTCAGATCTATCATTTATGATGGTAAAGAGAAAAATATAAATACTTTTAGGTTTTTTTTTTATTCCATGATACCGACTTAAACTACGTTTAAAATACGTTTCATAAGAAAAAAGAAACCCAATTTTTATATAAAGAGATGACTATGGATATATAAAGAGATAGTTGATAGTAATACAGAACTGAAAATAACGCATTATTTGAGCACTTAGAAAGATTTCGAAGCAGAATTTCACAACTATCAGTAATGGCAGAATCAGTTAAAGCCTGCATCTTTTGTGCTAGGCATAGGTTAAGTTTTACGTTATTTTTTGACAAAATGCACTTTTTGAAGCATTTGGTCCATTCTCTACGAGGCTGATATTTACATGGGGTAATCGGGTAAAATAAAAGATTTCTTTATGTGTACCTAGTTGGTCGATTAAATCTGGATTATTAAATGTGTCAGGCCTGAAACTGGGTTTCTCCTTCCTTTGTCAATTTTCATGTATCGTATTCATGTTATAACTGTATTGATTAATTCCATGATATTTTAGGCAAAGTTTCAGATGTTACTCCCAAGAATTCCCAAACACTTTAAACAAAATAATGAATCATCCTTTATCCAGTGTTGTCATCTACGGGTACTGCAATATTTTGCCCACCTTTGGGGTCTCCACATTATGCATAACTGATAAGGCTCGATTTTGTATGCATGCGATCCTTAGCCTGGCTGCGTGGGTATAATGACGCGAGGCCCGCGGGACTAGCATACCTACTACCTACACAGTTTTTAGCTTATGTTTAAATTATATTCGGTCATACTAGAGACAGTGTAAGGTCCCCAATGGACTACACTAATAGTTTTTTTTATAAAAAGTAGGTAACGTAAAATAGGTACTTTCTAACTTATCACTATACACTATTTAGCCCCATTATAAGTACTATTGTAGAATTGTAAATCAGAATTCGATCAATAACAGTTAAGAACTAACGTAAAGTACCAAGTACAAGTACGAAAAGTACCAACTTAGGACATAGGTAATATTCATATGTAAAAATCATATGTATTTTAAATTGAATTGTGTTTTCGTAAGGTAATCGTACACACCTGAGTTTAGTTGATTTTTCAACCTAATAAATATCAATGGTTTTCAATAGTTAGTAGTAACAACTGCTGTGTAATGCTGGGTATACAGCAACTAAACGTAGAACGCGGGCCTTTCTCCGATCTTTACCACATACGATCGAACGTGTTGTACGGTAACGATGACAAATCCTACTGTATGTTCTGTCATTTAGTATCATTCGCTTCATTATCTTTCATATAATATCATTTGCTTCATTTCGCTTGATGTGCAATATGTGCATGCAGAATACGACGAATGAGAAGTTAGTCTTACAATTATCGGTGTACTAATTTTATGATACTTTTGATTTTATGACGTATCTACGTAAGTGTTATTTATTTAATAAACCAATAATATTGTAAACACGTTTCATATATATTTGTAACAGAAAAAAGAAATATGAACACATTCCGACGCCAATCACAAAACGAGTTAACCCTCCGCACGACTCCGGATATTCAATTCGTGGCTTGTCCGAAGTGTAGCGAAACAAATATTTATCAAAACCTGTAAGGAATACATAAAATGACATAAAACATGTCCGGCCGGACAAACAAACGCACAGTGATGGATTATTGCCAGTGACCGCCTCTATTTCCTATTGGAATAAGAAATTACCATATGCGCCCAGACTAAGACCGGACGTGACGTGAGCTCATACTATGGAGATGGCTACTTCAAATAACGAATTACTATAAAGGATTGCTACGAAAAATAACAAAAAATGCAGTGGTGATGATATTGTTTATTCTTTTCTTGTAAAGAAAAAGATAAATAGTAAAGTGGGGCCACACTAGTAAATGCTCGTTAATCCCGCCAGTTAAATTTATTGCTTATGGTAGATGGGGGTTTAGGTAGATGAAATACGAAGTGGAATTCGAGTTCAACGCCACAGACATTCAGTCGAATTTCTATGATGAAGTCATAAGAAAAGTTTAAACATATATATGTTTTTATAATATTGATATTATTTATACCTAACTAAATCTACCTACTACATATATATTTGAAGGCATAATTGGGACAATAATCTAATAACGTATACATATCCTCTGCTGCCATGTTTTAGCAACGTCTTGTTGGGAATAATTTTTATGTTAATAAAAATTTTAGTTATATCCTGAAATTAAAATTTTAAATGAAATATTACGTAAAACTTATTCTCATAGTTTTCAAAAATACATCGAACTTATATATTTATTTCCAATAGGTAAAAGCATTTTCCACTGTATGCTACCTTCTTTAGCATATCCTGGCAGGCGCACGGCGTCGCTCGGGCGACCAGAGACCCTTCAAAAAGTTTGATAATAACACCAGCCGCGCAGTAATGTGACAGCCGATACGTCGCCAGCCCACCACAGCTCACTGTTGTTTATATTTTGAACATCCATTGTTTGATCACACTGAAATATTTCACAATACAGCACATAGCCTCTTAATATGAAAATAGAAAACTTACATGAAATTTTCTGATGATTATCATGATAAGTATCCTTTTTTCTCGTGCGGTAATACCCTCCCACACGCCAGCCAGCGAGGGTGGTCATGTCGCATTCGAACCGACTAAAACCGTACGCCTTCTCGGGTCTTTCAGACGCCAGATGTCTCCCTCGGGTTTGGGAACCATGGTGTCCCAGTCTTACCACCGGAAAAAGAGGGGGCACCGACACCCCGGCCTGCTTCTGCTAGGGTGACAGGCGGTCAATTTGTATTGATCTAGGTGTTTTTATGTTTAATATATATTTATTAATTTGCGAAAAAAGTTGTTTATTCGCATCCCAGAACCCATATAACAAGTTATACTTGCTTTGGAACAAAATTGCGTCGTGTAATATGTCCTATAATATTGTTATTGCTCATCACTGAAGGACAAAATTAAAACATAATACGCGTATATATAAGTAGAAATGACAAAGCTACGAGCCTAAGCTGTGATGATAAATGATAGATTCATGAGGTGTTCGTCTCGGATCACATGTGTCGTTGGCTGCTAATGCGGTGGAAAGCTCGGACCCCTCCATGACGCAAGCGATTTACGGTATTCTTTTTTCTCTTAGGCATTATCAACTCAACACATAATATAGATATCATCATATTATTTTATGAGAAAATATGTGTCTCGCTCACGTACAAATAGCCTATTTTAACATAAATTACAAAATATTATCATCATAGGTTACTGAAACCGTTGTGACTATTTTATGCTTTTTTTACGTAAATATTTCTTGAAAGTAACTTAAAAACTATCTACAGACTATACCTGATCTAATATTGTTTCGGCTGTAGTCACCCACCAGCCTTCGTACATACTGAAGTTTACTGCATAAAAATGTCTAGACAACCATGTATGTCGTATTTCTGAAAGCAACTTTAATACATTGAAATATTCAATTGCTTGTCCCGCTATCAGATGGCTAATAACTTTGCAACTTGTACGTGTGTTGCCAAAGGAAAATACCTGGGAAAATGGCTTTGTTTTCAACTACGAACACATGCATATGCCCGAGATTTTACTGCAAAATTATATGTATAGTATCCTTGATATTTATTAGCGAGACAACTTGCCAAATTCTTGGGGCAGGTTTTATGATACATAAAGTGAATCACATTGCACCTTTAGCAACTTCCAATATCCCTTATAAAAATATAGATTATATACTCAAGATTTATCAACTCATACTCCGTTTGTCACAGTTTTAGTGGCAAAGCCAAGAAAATTATCAATCTTTTTCTTCTTCGAGTCAATGGCCGTCTCGCCGAACATCTGGTGGAGCTATGCCTGCAAGAGGGTATAGCATGTTCGTTTGAGGCGGCCTGTAATGATCCTATATTTTTAATTTAACACCACATCGACGTCCTTGGCGTGGGCGGATCGATGCCACACTGGGCACGCGTATTCTCCCACGGAGAAAGACAGTGATAGTCCGGTTGTGCGGAGAAAATGAGGAGCTGCTCCCCAAGATGACGAAAATTACCAATATTAAATCAAGGAAAAACAGTACTTATGTAGGTACTAATTATCGAGAACTTATATTATGTTTTAAAGGTTAAGGTAATCAAAAATTATCAATTTTGTGTATTTGAAAATTAGGGCAATAATTCCAACTGTTAACCTCAATAGACAAGCAGAAAATGTTAATTGTCAAGTTTATTATCTACTCCTCACCAATTTTACATTTCAGATACCACAAATCATTTATGTGAGGATACAAGAACAAAGGTGCATGATGCTCGGTGACAAGTCAGATGCTAATCAGTCAACCCTTCAGCTGACAAATCGGAAATTAGGGACGCATGAGCGCTGGCGGGTTAACCCGGAACCCGCCAGGGCCTTTTCGGCCCTGGAGACTTACCCGTCTTGTTCTTTGAATATTTAACGCGTAACAAATGGTGTTTCACATCCACTAAGGTGATTCGATGTCACATTGATAGAATAGTTCCCCAAAAGGTGGAAAAAATAGAATAGTTCCCCAAAAGGTGGAAAAAAGTAGTTTTACAGTAAAATATATCATCGCGTTATTTTCGCTAGAATACCTATAATTTTTTCAAGTACTCCAAACAAATTCACAGTAGGATAAGAATTCTATGGTTTTGTTTCAATATTTTCCTGTACTTAAAATAATATTGATATAAATATATAACGAAGAAAATGAAGAATAAGTGGATTGTTTTTCTTAAATTACTTCAATCGTCAATCTATTCGTTGGATTGAAGGTTGCTGTTACTATTTGTACAAACGTTGATGTGTTTAATCTGTATTTGCATGCCGCTTCTCCAGTTTAAGTTTTTTCTATTCAATAGCCTCATCATTAGCACATATATGAATGCAGGTATATAATAGCAGAAACGTATAGTATGGTCGATAGGCACATCGCAACTTTTTTATGATACAGATAGAATCAATAGATCGTTTATTTAGCAGAATGATATATGTGAATATTTTAACGAATGGTAACCTGATCTATCAATCAAACGTTTGCGCCACCTGTGCGAATATTTTTTTTAGCGTTTGCTAGTGGCTGGATATGACATGACTTGAGGTGAAACATTTTATCCGCAGAATTTTGAACATACCAGAGTAAATTTAACTGTAAGTTGATTTACACTCTAGTCGAGTCGATGTTCATCACTAATATCTATGACTAAAATACCCATCATAATACTCTGGGAGTTCAGTACTTGGCATTATGAGCTACTATGCTGTCTAATTTACAACCGATATTTGGAATAGTATCCAAAAGAGAGATTTTTTTCTTGTAAGTTATATTAGTTATAGTTTATATATGATAGTATAGCAATATTTATCTCCTTTAATTTGTATAAAATCTAATTTCAAATACGTGTTTTGAGTTTGCAACTAAAATTAAGTAGTCTGAACGGGCTTTAAACGGTATTCAACGTTGTCGATTACAGACGCCGAAGTACGGAACACTTTGATCGTGTTACCGTCCATAGACGTATCTTTAGCTTTGAGAGCCATCGACTTGCTCAAGGCGTTACAGTACACCGTTTGATAATTTGAGCTGCATTTGAAATAATTGACCGGCGGAGATTGTTAACGATAAAGAGACAAACGTGTCAGACTTTGATGTACCTGCAGTAAAAAGTAGATTCTTGATATAATATTATAAACTCATCAGAAGGTATGCTATGACTTTAAAGAAGCGGTAAGGCATAATTTTAAACCACGACATAACCACCCCCGCTAGCCAGCGGGGGGGTATCCGAAGGAATTTCCGCACGTAAAAAAAAAACGGTCAAAGATTATTATTAATGACTGGAATATTATTTGTATTATTAGTAATGCTTTTGATTTTATGGTAAAAATAACTATATATGCTTAGGGAGATTAAACTGTACATTGTTTGGGGGAAAAGGGCTGGAAATATCTGGATAAAATTTCATACACAGATTGATTATTGTCTGGAATAGCAAAGGCATAGGATTTTTAATCCCGGGAATATGTCCCAATCCTTATAAGTTTACCTTACAATATTTACTTTTTAGTTGTACCGTCTAAAGTTTAGCCTGCAACATACTTTCGGGTGTCCATATGTTATAATTAGAGAATACTAAACGTCTATTAAGATTAAACGCAACACATTTGCGGACAGGATAATGGGTTGCAAGTAGTTACATACAGTAATAAATATTAAGCCGAGTGTACACAACGCATACCATGCCAGATGACGGCGTCTTAAAATATAGGCGCCCTTCTTCAACCCTTTCACCCTGGAGGTATAATTAATAAATGACCCACACGACCCCTTCAACCGAAGTAGATTAATATGAAATTGGTACACATACTAGTTACTTCTGAGCTTACAATTTTCTTAAAGATTAGATAGACCCATGAGATTATTATGTAATTGAAGAATTTTGTAAAAAGGCTATATAAATTCGCACGCACAATTTTTCTAGCAGTCAACCTACTGGTAACGAAATGTACTACACATATGATACTTCGTATGCGTTAAGTTTGGAATAGATCAAGGTAGGTATGTTAATTTCTGCAGTCTCGATACTAACACGTTAGTATTAAGTTATTTTATTTAACGAGCCGGTGAGGTGATGTAGTGCATTCGCTTTACATTGACAATGAAAGAAATATGTAATATCGAAATCAATTCTGTCTGATTCCTTTATAAAATAGCGTGATAATATTCATGATGAAATGTTTATACGTTTCTAATCAACTATCTTTTATACGTAGTAGCTCTGTGGTGTTTCAAGATTTTACATTTTACTGCTCATTACCTTTCAGGTATAGCGTGATGAGTTATAGTCCGGATTTTGACCAAGTTTGACTTCTGCCGAACTACAAAATTTCGTGAAGATCTACGGATCTACGTATTAATAATAAAGTTGTCATCAATAATAGTTTAGACCGATTTTGCTCTACTGCTCCTATCATACCGATAATATTCTGATGATATATAGCGCAGTTTATGACCATGCCCTCGAAGAATGTTCAGTAGAAATTTCAGCTAAATCTGTTCTGCAATTTTCAAGTGATGCTCGATCATCGATAGTAAAAAGCAGACAAACAAACCTACAAACAGACAAAAGTTCTAAAAATCACATTTTCGGCATCGGTATCGCTCCAAGAAGACACATCAATTATTTTTTTTAAACATATTCAATGTACAGTTTTCACCTCGTTACGATTTTATTATATGTATAGATAAACTAATGTTTAACATTTAAATTTAAAATTTTATAACCGCGGTAGCCTAATGGTATGGATAATGGACTGCTGAGACGATGTCTCAGGTTCGATCCCAGGTTTTACCATGGCACACACCAATGACTTTTCGATGCTTTTCGAAGTTATGTGTGTATTTATCGCAGGTTTATAAGTGACCGGTTAATGGCAATAGGCTCGCCACCTATTACATTGGGACCTAAACATAAACTGGCGAAATGTGGGTGCTAGCACCTCTGCCTACCCCTTCGGGGATATAGGCGTGAGTTTATGTTTTGTTATAATTTTTTTGTGAAAAAAATACCTGAAAGAAAATAAGTTAACTTCTAACGTCTATTTCAAGTCTAAATGTTAGTGACTTTAATCGTCAATAAAGAAGTTAATGATCTTATCTATAGAGGTGCAATTAAAAAGATCACCATGCCACCCAAACAAAACTTCATACATTATGTAAGTGGTACATAGACGACCTTTCGGCGACCGCGCGGCACCCATTAATTACTTAAATTTAA
This sequence comes from Cybosia mesomella, assembly GCA_946251805.1. Taxonomy (NCBI): domain Eukaryota; kingdom Metazoa; phylum Arthropoda; class Insecta; order Lepidoptera; family Erebidae; genus Cybosia; species Cybosia mesomella. The sequence goes on along the minus strand of OX276394.1, from coordinate 29,518,071 downwards.
TTCATACGAGACCCTGCGCCACTATTTACATTCAAAAACGTACCCTTACGCCCTTGCCTCTGCCCGCATCCGTAACCCTTGCCAACAAACTTGACGACCCAAGACGCTAACTCCTAAGTAGACTTTCTTTGATAGCGCGCTCTACTGACTACGAATAAAGGCCAACGTCTCGATAGAGTTTTGATCTGTAATTTTATACCTACCCGCCCTTACCGACTCTGAGGATTGTGGCCTATTGATCTCTACTTGGCTGTTTTTGTTCACGAGTACCGTGGAACTATGAACAAAGCTGTTTGAGCCACTTGCTCTGAATTGCGGATAACTACAGCATAATTGTGGAGATATTAGTACAAAGCGATCATATCGTCACGCTGTTTCTTTGAAGTACTGCGACAACAAGAGGCATTTAGATGAAATTCAAAATCGTTTATTATATTCATACGGGTTACAAAGCAACTTATACTTATGAACGTGGCAAGTTGCATATATGTATAGTACCAGGCCTGCAGTACAATATTAAGAGTGATCGAGCAACAAACAAGGCAAGTAATACTTATTGATACTTTCCCAATAGCGTTTGCAATGTATGCGATCACAAGCATCATGTAAGAGTACTTTGTTTATATTTCTTTATCAAATTTAGGTTACTACGAACAAAGATGTCGGTGTTATTCTCAACAGTGGTTTAAGAATTTCAATTTATTTGGAGATTAAGGTCGGATTTCAAAAGTAAAATATAATTGCATTCAAGTTCAATGAATCTAGTTGCTCATGTATAACGTAACTAGGTCTGCAAGGCAAATCGCTGCTCGTAATGTTGAGCTGAGTGAGACATCGTGATTTGAGTTTTGGACGACTGTTTTGGCGCCAAAACTTGTCCAATAGATTTGACCGCTATTGCGGAATCAGATTTTGAAAATTTTGAACAGTGATCCTTCCTCCGTGGCAAGTCCGGTTTTGAAAATTCTTTTTGAAAGTCACAACTCTGGACATGCTTTCTGAGCGTGTAAAGTTAGTTCACAGTGTCTCGAGCGATTATTATGTAATTCCATCTGGAATTTTTAAACGGTGATCATTCCTCTGTGGTAGCATTAATTTTTTCAAAATATATCCATAAACCTTCCTCTGATTAACCTCTTTAATCTTGCCAAATTTGGTTCTGATTGGATTAGTAGTTTAGGAGGAGACCTGTAACAAAGAAAATCCTGAAGTCTGGTATGAGGAGCTTTCGCTCGACTTCGTCTCACTCAGCTCAATAATGTAGTTCCTATCATTGATGATATCCACTCTAAGACTTATGCAATGTGAGTTTAGAGAAAGCTATACCCAACAATACAATACAACAACTAAACTAAAAAATAAAACAACCATACAATACATAATATACAAGTATACATGTGTATTATAATGTAAATAAGTTCACGGTAATTTGTTAAAAGTTTGTATACCACAGGAAACCTAAAACGATGTTTCGATTTCAATGAGAATATTTACTGGTAATATGGGAGGCTTCTGTAGGATAATTAAATATGTACTCATCATAATCATCTTAGCGTTGATCGCTTGATCCTAGCCGTATTCAAGGCTTTCATCTCAGAGCCCGGGGTCTGCATGTTTAAAGATTTGGTCAATTTGGTCAATGATAATACATTGTGAGAGTGACTGCCGTCCTGAATTCCTAACCCGAAAAGGGCAATTCTGTCAGAGCCTCATCCGACGGTCAGCAGGTGCACAAGCTAGCAGGTGAGTTTGACTTGGGCCCCAAAGATCCTAATGAGGCCCTTAACATACTCAATGAATGTGTGCCACACTTAAGATACAGTAAATTACATTTTCCAATCGACGACGACCTTGTGTATCCTTTAAAACTTAGTTATATCCAAACAAATAAGGATCAGCGATTCCTTTAAGGTGGATTAGCCTTTATCACCGCGATACTTATATGAGTGCCCCTTTCATTACATTATAATGTAGGGGAAGGGTTCAATCGTAGCGTCTCGAGAAACAGGAAGAATTTATAAATAAGTTAACCGGGGCCCGCCTTATTCTTCGCTTCGTCTTACTTTGTTTTATCATATTTAAATTATTAGAGTCAGATGTAGAACGTGTACCTAATTGCTGTACTTTGTTAAGATAATGTACCTTTGGCGCGACTCCACTTTTGTTTTCTTGTTGGCCGACGATATAAATTCACGGGAGGTTCTCGGGAAGAACGCCCAAGTTTCGTATTCTGTTTTTGGAAGGACGTTCGCTTGTTGAGGAAATAAAATTTGTTATGCAGCCGCTTGGGCCGTAGGTGCTTTATAATAACTCCAAGATTATACCAAGTCAAGACGGCCGGAATTTGTGAATTTTGCAAAGAACATTAACAGTAACTTTCAGTGAGTGATGAGTTTTTTTTGGAATTGGTTGGTTGTTCTGTTGTTTAAAACATCTAAATAAATTTTGCAGTCTACCTGACCTTTGTGAAGAGTCATCTAGCCTCGTACCTATACATACATACTAATGCCTATATATTCCAGAAAGATTTGTTTAAAATTAATTCAATACCTTAATTTCGCTAGCTTAATTTTTATGTAAGTACGACATAATAGGACGCGAGCTTATATTGCTATGAACTGGGATGAAAAATTTAAGAGCGTGTTGAAAGACAAAGATAAAAGCTTCGGTAGCTTAGTGGTTAAAGAATAGGCCTTACGATCTTGAGGTCCCAGGTTCGAATCCTTGCCATTACACTACTGACGTGAACCCTTAGCTGGAGGGGTTAGGAGTAATACTAGTAATTTCGGTTACTAGTATTCGTTGGAAAGAAAGGGTATAACATAATACCTCAATGGGTATAATATTATTACGGAAATTAAATGTAACAATAGGAGAAAGGCAATAGGGGACTGAGTCCTTTACCTACGCTTAATCTAGACCTCCGTAACCGTAAGTGGATTTATTGTACTTCTAACTCCTCTAATGTACTTCTAATTAATTTCGTTTCGAGTTACACCGCACTTCCTGGGCTTCCCGAGTACATCAATATTTTGTGGGTCAGTACTGCTGACCTGAATATAGGAATTACTAGGTGGAACTGAGCGTGGTTTATTTTAAAGACCACAGTATCATTTGCACTTTGCGATTTGAAACTATTGTTTCGTTTAAGATTTGGTTTACTTTCATAATTAGTCAATTAATCAAATGTAAATAAATATAACAGTACATACAGGCACACGAACTATAATTGACAAAACAGTCACATGATTTTATTTGCCATTATTTATTATAACTTAATGTTTGTCGTAATTGTAACGATTATGTACGACACTTAATGAATATGTATTTAATTATTTTTGCTTATTTATCTCATTTCTCATCTTTATGTATAAATAAATAATTCATCACGTCCGTATTTTATTTATCTAGTACCTAATCCTATAATAAATCACAATAAAATTGGATATGTATACCCGAAAATGATTACCATAGAATTGCATTACGCTGCTACACACGTGCGTACGAGTACAAAATGTCTTAATTTACCCAAGAAAACAATATCTCATTTATATTAGAATATTTTCTACCGTAAATCAAATTTAAGTGTTATTTCATTTCCTACGCACACGCATACGAATAAGTAATTGAAATTTGAAACGAACTTGCGATTTTACGGACCCCATTCCTTCCGCAATGATTATGAATTTCCTTTTTGAGGGATAACGTCTTAATGGTCGCCTTTTCATGTAAAGAGACTGTAAAGGGAAATATTTTCTTATTGCTTTAATGAATATAAAAGGGTTAAGGTAAAAGTACCTCATGTGTATTGTACAAAATATTATTAATATGTATGATATTTTTTGTTCTCCCAGTCAGTCTGGGAAGTCCCCACTACATCGATACCATCTGGCTATAATCCACGTGTAACCTAACTTTGCCCTCACTTGATAACAAGTACCAAAGCACAAATTTAAATAGAGTAAAAAAATGTGGGTAAGAAGGAAAAAGTATATAATGACCTGGCTTGAGCGAGCATATATGTTATGTCTAAATTTATTTGATATATCGGAACAAATATAGTCAAGTACGTGACTAGTCAATTCATGACTCTGACAAGAAACAACAAACAGGAGCAGCGTCGTAGACAGTTCGGACCTGTGAGGAAGAAAACCTCTTAAAACAATCATTTTCATTATCAAGGTGGATTCATTAAAAGATGTTGAGAGATGAGATTCATGTAATCCTGGCCGGTAAAGTATAAAACCATGAGCTGTTTGAGATTACCAGGAAGGAAATCCACTTGAAAAAGAAAGGTTTAACATTCTGCCTTCCCAGAAGCATGCTAAACATGGATACGCCTGTTTTATCTGCTAACTATTGGAGAGGCGACAATTACCCCCACTAATATTGAGATAGAGGATGAGGGATTGTGGCCAATACGTGTATGACGTCATAAGTTTTTTTTCGGCTACAGACTATGGTCTTAGGTGGTTCAACTCTTTCAACTAGTTGATTATAGATAGATAGAACACAGACTTATTTGGTTCATTAAATATTTCTTGTTCCTTTGAATACTTTCCCATTATATTACGCACAACAAAGGTACTATAATTTCTTAATTGAATGAAATTGTATTAATTCAAACCATTATAACTTGTAGAACAAACTAATATAAACACTTACAACAGTCCTTAGGCCTAAGATTTACATTTACAAGGCGTATTATCTATCATTCAATGTTACGACTATTATTCCCTCAGCTGTCATAGCCCGGGGTCTGAGGTGACAAGACGTTGTCAACGAAACCCTTCCCAAATATATTCTGTTAACAACATCAGATAATCAAAGTACTAGTATACATGCGAGTGTTTTTAAGAATGTTGAAATTGCCTAATATACTCGTAACATTCATTTTTAGAGTTCCGTAGCCAAATGGCAATAACGGAACCCTTATAGATTCGTCATGTCTGTCTGTCTGTCCGTCCGTATGACACAGCCACTTTTTTCCGAAACTATAAGAACTATGCTGTTGAAACTTGGTAAGTAGATTTATTCTGTGAACCGCATTAAGATTTTCACACAAAAATAGAAAAAAAACATTGAATTTCGGGGGCAACTTAGTACTAAGAACTGAAACTCAAATTTTTTTTTTTATCAAACCGTTACGTGGATAGGTCTTCAAAAATGATATGGAGGTTTCTAATATCATTATTTTCTAAACTGAATAGTTTGCGCGAGAGACACTTCCAAAGCGGTAAATGTGTCCCCCCCCCCCCCCGTAAATTCTAAAATAAGAGAATGATAAAACTAAAAAAATATATATGATGTACATTACCATGTAAACTTCCAACGAAAATTGGTTTAAACGAGATCTAGTAAGTAGTTTTTTTTAAATACGTCATAAATCGTAAACCGTAATTTACCTGTCATTCAATCAACTCAAATATAAAAATTTAAAAAAAAACGTTATTAAGTTACTTGCTGCTACGGGACCCTTAATAGGCGAGTCCGACTCGCACTTGGCTGCTTTTTCTAACAAATCTTATCATTGGCTCACATCAAAAAAAGTTTGTGATCACTAGCATAAGCTGATATATTTTTTTAAATTCAACTTTATGAAGAAATACTCTTTGTTGTGTTTTTTCTTTACATAGAAATACCGTGTTTGAAATTAAGAAATAAAACATTTCTTTTTAATTGATTAATTAATCATAATGGAATTGTAACAGAAATTTGATATAAAGAAAAAGACTGTTTAACCAAATTTAAACAACATTTAATAATAAAAGGTATATACACAATATCATTCAACTCCTCCACTGGCTCGAACACATGCGGAGATCCCCCTGGGCATACTGAGAATCAAGTCATCCAGCATTTCTTAGGGTAACCTGTCCTGTTCTTGAATAGCGGCTTCCCTGAGCTCTGGCACTGTCTGGGGACGTGGTCGATGGTTCTAAACACCTCTCTTGAAAGCATTCCATGCGTGCTCTATTGGGTTTAAGTCAGGCGAGTCGGCAAGCCAGTCTGACCTTGTGAATTCGTATTCTCGGAGAGCAGCATTGACTCGTTGAGCTCGATGGGCGGGCGCATTATCATCGACCAGTACAAATTGGTACCCATGGTTTACTCGAAATAGTCTGACAATTCCATGAATAGCAGCTGCTTTGTACATGCCCGCTGTCATGAAGCCTCTCAAAGGGATCAAAGGCGTTCTAGCTCCAATCATAATACTGTAACAATGCACATTTTTCTATTAGTGATATTGGTGGAATATGTAATCGATTCTCTCATTTGATATCGATTCATAGTCTACTAATATTATCTGTATTCTTTCATCGACTCTGTCTATGGTTAGCTGTGGTCAACTCTATCGGCAGTGGAATATTCTCTATGAACCCCCACTAAATTACTGTCCGCAAAGATTATAAATGTGAGTGCAGCGGTTTTGCTAACCCCTAATTTTCTGCATCGCTTACACAAGCACAGGCTAGCACTCTGGTACTGAGCCGTTGGTGAGAATTTAACAATTTATACATTGTGTGCTAATCGTTTCTATTACAGAGTGCTCATTAGTGTTGGAAGGTAACGTGGTACCAATGGCCCGCCAGGGATATTCCCCGTGGCCTCGTTGTCATCTTCACCTATGGTGCCACGTCAGGTTCCTACTGCTATGCTAACCAGGCATAGACTCGTTTTTTACTTGAACGAGGCTTGCCACAATTCATCCATGTATTGGAATTATATGGAATGTTTTCATGCCACACTACAGCTCTGTAGTCGTGGCAAAGTTTTCTAATTGGGATGCTGCTTTTTACCTGAGCAGTATCTATTTGTTTTAATAATGTAGCTTATACGCACGGCATGCTTTCCCCTCTCACGCTTGTCAAAAGGACAACAACCTGTGCGGCCACGCGGTCAGTGACCGCATGGTGAACAATCCTTCCTTGTTTATCTATATTTCTGTGCATCTGTTCCTGCTGCTTGCAAAGGCTGTGACCTGCCTACTTTTGCAATAATGACCATAAGCATCACGTGCCTGGGGAAGCTTGTCACCTTTCTTACGCCTTCGGTATGCCTGGCCTGCACTAGCAGTATATCATCACATACTGAAACTTTCCTTCTCCTTTCAGATCCGCCGAGACGAGTCGAGCTGCGGTCGGTGCCAGCGCGACACGCCGGACGGATACATGGAAAGCTAAGTGCTGACTCCTGGCTGCCGCGGGTCGTCCTTTTACCTTCACGTTTCTTCACGTTCACGTGCACTTTCACTCTATCCTATCTAACTTCAATTAGCTGTGCGTACTCACCCTGAGACCACTTTTGTTATATTAATATACATTACATACTTTTGGTATTCAATATATGAAAGGTAAAACTGTTTTCATGTTTAATTGTATTATTCAATCCTTTATATAACTTACAAATGACTATCTACGTTATAAAATTAACTATCACTGTTACAATACAACCCCTAAAGCACACCAATTTCCCGTCTTGCTGCACTGTTCCAGTGGTAGTTCTTTGCCTTTCACGGTCTCCTAGTCTCCTACAGACACGGATACGTCGGTTATCTGGTTGAGTACTGATTCGCGATTTGTCAACGAAGGGACAGTTTTGCCAAATGTTTCCGTTTTCATCTTCTTCATTTTGTTGAATCCTAGCCCACTGCAATTTCCGACGTTGACGTTGCTGAGAATTCAGAGGAGCTCGACAAAACCTCCGTGCTCATAATCCAGCATTCTGCAAGCAATTCCGAATGGTTTCAGTGCTAACTTCAAGCTCAGAGGCGGCCCGAACTTCTGCTTTTATTTTAGCGTTGATAGTTGGGTCACAGGCTGCCAGCAATCTAAAATAGCGCTTTTGGGCAGCAATTAAAACAGTTGGGCGACCACTGCGGGGTTGGTAAGCTAAATTATCCACCTCGTGGTACCTCTGCAAATGGTCACGATACAGGATTGGGACATAGCAACTCTGCGTGCTATTTCTCTCGTAGTAAATCCTTCTTCCCTCAAAGTTACTATTCTTGCTCGTAAAACTTCCTCTTGGCATTTTTCAATAACAACTTTCCGCGAAAAGTATTTTAAATCAATTAAAATTGACTAAATCTGTCTGAGCTTCTGAATGAGCGTAAGCTAGGACTGAAAGCTTTTATGTATAGAAAAACAATTGAACTGTTTTATTTTTTTACATTCTAATTCTATTTATTAAATAAAGAATCTAAAAAGAAGAAGAAACCATAATATAATCTACCGTAAAAAATAAACACATTTCGATTTTTCAAAGTGATCGTAAACTTTTTTTGATATGTGTACACGCACTGCCTTCTAAAATACTGTATATATAAGTCCGGGTAATGAAAACTAATGTTATTATTTTCAGTACAAAGACTTACGAATTCATTGTTTTTGTTAAAAAACGGGTTGTACTCCGGGAGTGCCGGCAGAAGTGAAAACTTGAATATTAACGTTGTGCATTTTTGATATTTTGGAATGGTTAGGGAATAATTTTGCACGAATTGCATTAATTATCAGTATAAAACTATCATTTATGTAGTAACATATAATATTCATTTATTGCACTATCGTACACAAACATGACAATTTATATTACATAAAAAATTCAACACTTCAGAACTATTGCAATTATTTTACATTAAAAAGTTTATCTCTCAGAAAAATTAACTTCCATCCATAATTTCAACGACTTTTACACCATCTTTGTTATCAGAACCATCATTGCCAATTTTTTTATGTTTGTTTATACCACTCAGGTGGCAGACAAGCTCACGGCCCACCTGGTGGGAAGCGGTTACCGCGGCCTATGGACGTGTGCAACACCAGGGGCGTCACACTCGCGCTGCCGACCCTGTAAAAACCTTCTAATGCCCTTCTTGAAGAACCCCATATTGTAGTCGCTTGGGAAAACCACAGCAGGGAGATCATTCCACAGCCTGAGGGTGCGCGGAATGAAGTGCCTTTCATATCTAACTTAACGCACCGTTTCCGGTCGCAACGTGTGAGGATGAATTCCCTGTCTGTGGCGAGCGGTGCGATGATAGAATGTGGCCGTGGGCATCATATCAAACAATTCTTCTGATCACACCCCGTTATAAAGGCGGTAGAAAACGCACAGGGAGGCGAAATCTCTCCTAAGGTTAAGCGGTTCCACACTGCCTGCAAGTATGGGATCGTCGACGATCCTCAGCGCCCGTCTTTGCACCGAGTCGAACGGGTCAAGTTGGTATCTAGGTGCTCCGGCAAAAAGGTGACAGCAGTACTCCATCTGGGGCCGGACTTGCGACTTATAAAGAAGAAGTCTTTGCTCCTCAGTGAAGTACTGCTTCGCCCTGTTGGGCACTCCAAGTTTCTTAGATGCCAACTTGACCTAGTCTTCCCGGTGACTACGGTACTGTAGTGTTCGGACCTCGTCCCACACACTACGGTTCGTTTCCTGTCCATCATGTGTCAGAGTTTAAATAAAAATACTTTGTCATTCAAATTTAGCTTAGGGAAGAAAAACAATTGCTGCGTGGAGCTGCATTCGGCTGTGCGGCTGACAGCGGGCGACTAGACGCGCCGCCCGGGTCCGCCGGCCGAAGAGAAGATATAATTGTAATTAAATTAGGCTCAGTCCTTGAGCGGAGTTCGTGATTCCCTAGTTCGCATTAAAATAATAATATACGCGTAAAAACCTCCCTAAACTCGTTATAGGAAGCTTTTGTTGATATAATAAATGCCCATATAAATTTTTTCCTCTGTGTTTATCTTATTATCTATACGAGGTATTGTGGCGTCCAACCCCCGGACGCTACAACTGGTGGAGGAACGCCGGTTTACATACAGCTGGTGGTTGCTACAGCTACAATTGGTTGAGGAACGCCGGTTTCCATACAACTGGTAGAGGTGCTGGTTGCCACAGGAGCTAGTGGTTGCTACAGCTGGTGAAGCGCTAGTTTCCGCAGAAGTCGGAAACGCCAACATTCTGCAGTTGGCAGTGAATGGATCGATCCCGTACCGTTTGAAGAAAGACGTCGTGCGACAATTGGAGCGACGCATTTATCAGTATCGTTGTTTATTTTGCTTTTATGTGCTTTTATGTGATATTATGTGCTCAACGAGAAGATGGCTATGATGGTGGCTTGTTCCAGAATGTTTCAAGAGCATTGTCAGTTGCCTGCGGGTCAATAGGGCCAATAAGGACTATAAGTCTTAGTAGAATTATAATTCACGTAGTGAATAACGTGTTATCTTGAACCGACTAAAACCGCATTACGTACTAGCGTAACTAGTAACTAGTAGTATTTTATTATTAATATGTGTTCTCTATTTATTTCATATTGCTGCGCTGCTGAAGATAAATAGATTTGTTTTGTTTGTTATGTTCATGATGTTCTAGCGTAGGAGTTAGGCAATTATTTTTTTGTCCAATATTGAGAGTTGTGATCTAAACTTTGTAAGAGAGTCAAATCGTTATGGACATAAGCGCCGACGATGATTGAAAGGTAGTTTTCGATCAGACTTTTCTTTATAGAGTAAGTTCTTTCTCTTTAATATTGTTTTAAAAATAATTTAGTAATGTGTAGGCGACATAGTCTCTGCTTCACATGCATAATGTGTAAGGACAGATCAAGTTATGTCATCTTTCTTTTTAGTTAGGTAGGTCTTAAAAGTACTGTGTTACTAAGTCCTTTCAGGGCAAACCTTAAAATGTATCGGCAAGTGATACCAATAACTTTTCTTTGATGAGGCTGATTGTGGTCAGGTTTCTTTTAACCTGGGTTTTTTGCCTGGCCAAGAATGAAGCAATTTTTCTTTGTTCGTGTTTTTCAGTATTTATTACAGTTTAATTGCTATAATTTGAAATTCTACTATCGTTTACTAATTATTACAAAGATTGCTTCGTTATTCCCATTGTAAGGGACAATTCGCATAATTTTTTTTTTTGTGTCCCAGATTTAGTTTATCTAGGGTTCGATGTAACTGTCACATGAATGACCAGTAAGGGCGTAGCTGCTGTAGTGTTCGGACCTCGTCCCACACACTACGGTTCGTTTCCTGGCCATCATGTGTCAGAGTTTAAATAAAAATACTTTGTCATTCAAATTTAGCTTAGGGAAGAAAAACAATTGCTGCGTGGAGCTGCATTCGGCTGTGCGGCTGACAGCGGGCGACTAGACGCGCTGCCCGGGTCCGCCGGCCGAAGAGAAGATATAATTGTAATTAAATTAGGCTCAGTCCTTGAGCGGAGTTCGCGATTCCCTAGTTCGCATTAAAATAATAATATACGCGTAAAAACCTCCCTAAACTCGTTATAGGAAGCTTTTGTTGATATAATAAATGCCCATATAAATTTCTTCCTCTGTGTTTATCTTATTATCTACACGAGGTATTGTGGCGTCCCACCCCCGGACGCTACAGTACCTACTGGACCTCGCTGAAGATGTCGACACCGAGGATCCCGATACTTTTAGAGATATTAAGTGGTGTGTCCAGGAATTGTGGCGCTACAATAAATGGGGTTTTCTTAGCGGTGAATGCACATACTTGTGTCTTAGTGGGGTTGAATTGGACCAGGTTTAGTCCGCCTCAATCGGACACTCTTGTGAGAGTAGTCTCGATTTCAGACAAAGTTGTTCGCGACTTCTTCCACTGCGGACCGAGGGATGTTAGCTCGGCCCGTGTAAAATGCGTCCCCGGTACTGTCGTCCGCATAGCAATGAATGGAGTCATCAGACAGCATGTCATTGATATGCAGGAGGAACAGGGTCGGAGACAGCACGGAGCCTCGTGGAACACCAGCGTTTATGTCCATGTGGTCCGAGCAGCTGCCATCAATAGATCGTTTCCTTCAAGGTATCTCAGGAGCTGTATGTTAATGACACGCTCCATTACCTTCGAGAGAAGGGAGGTGATAGCGATAGGCCTGTAATTGGACGGGTCTGTTCTATCGCCTTTCTTAGGCACAGGGTGCACGAATGCAGTCTTCCACGAAGCCGGGACTTGTCTCGTGGAGTAAGAGAGCGCAAAAAGCTGTGTAAGAACAGGGCACAACTCTGGAGCACACTGCTTAAGCACCATCGCCGATATGCCATCAGGCCCACTCGACTTGCGAACATCTAGGGACTTCAATTCCCGCCGGACCACCCGTTGTGTGATTTTGATTTCTGGCATAGAAACACCACACCAGGGGATAGTGGGTGGCTCGGCATTCCCATCATTCATGGTCGAGTTTGACGCAAAGAGGTCACCTAAAAGACAGGCTTTCTCCCTTGCGCCATGGGCCAGATTGCCGTCGGGTTTTTGCAGCGGCGGCAGACAAGACCGACAAAAATTTCCCTCGGCAGCTTTGGCAAGCGACCAGAATGCACGACTACCAGATGGGTACCGCGCCAGCCGTTCACCAATTCTGCCGATGAATTCAAATTTAGCCCTGGCCGTTGCTCTATCACTGGATCTCGAGGCGGCATTTAATTTCGCTTCACCTCAGTGATATTAGGATCCTTGTTAGCAAGTGCCGTGGTCCAAGCCTTATAAGCAGATTGCTTGTGAAGTCTTGCTTCTCTGCAAGGCCGATTAAATCACGGGCGCTTACTTGCTCCTGTTGCGATCCAGCGGTTGGGAATGTAGCATTCCATTCCCGCTAGAATCGCCTCAGTAACTGCTGTTGCACAGGAACTTGGATCTTCAGAAGTGAAGCTGAGCCGCCTCCACGGGTACGAAGCGAAGAATTCTCGCAATCCATCCCAGTCTGCCGACTTATAGTGCCAAACATGCCGCCATTCGGATGGCCGAGGTGGTTGTGGCCGTGCGAGAGGCACTTGCGCCCGGTCGAGGTAATGGTCTGACTTGCCAAGTGGTGCTTCCACAGTTATGGAGTATTCAACCGGGCGCGTAGTCAGCAGAAGTTCCAGTAGAGAGCTTCTATGGGTCTCGATATCTGGTATTCTAGTGATAGAATGAACCACTTGCGAGATACCATAGATCAGGGCAAATTTGTGAGCAGCCCTTCCCGCAAAATCAGTGCTCGAGGACCCCAGCCACTCAATGTGATGAGCGTTGAAGTCCCCCAAGAACACTAAGTCCGCGGTGGGGTACTGCTCAATAGCCTTGTCTGCCGACCGCTGCAGGTACTCAAACAGTTGAGTCGTTCCCAAGTCACCGCTATGAGACCTGCAAAGGCACGCATAGATACGGGTGTGACCCCCGTGATCTATACGTACCCACAAAATAGACAGGTTCCTGTCTTCAAGGCCATTAAGACGGCGGCAACAAATATCATCCCGGGTGTACAAGCATACCCCGGCACGCCTCAAAAAATTGTGCTCGAGATTGGGCAGGAGATGATATTTGTGTCTCCGTTAGAAAAAACAAGGTCGGCTGAGCGGTTTCAAGGTGTTGGTGGACCGCGTTGAGGTTGGTATGCAATCCCCTGATGTTGCAAAAGTCCACTTGTAATGTGGACGGGGATGCCAATGTCGAAATATTTTTCCTTTTATTTTTGGCCATTTTGAGAAGGGTTGGTGGGGGAGAAGGTTAAGAGAGATTCTGTGCTGACAGTGCAGGAGACAAAGCAAGACTCTATGCGACCACCGACAAGTTAGGGTTGTGTGACTGGCTGGCGAGGCGGGCGGAAGGGCCCCCGGTCCCCTCCTGAATACTGTAGCCGGGTCCTATATGGTCCTATATTTATAAAGTTCTCACTCATTTTCTTTCGCTATTTCTTCGTCACTTTTTTCATTATTAGATGCACTATGTTTAATTTCCATTTTATATCAATAGATTTATGTCACAAAATAGAATAAATATTACAAAAAGTTATAAGATGACTAAAAGTGTTTCTTAGGCCTCGGTCGGAATCGTTCTCAGTCTTGACGAAGTCAACGACCACTCATTAGATGAACGCGGCACCAAGGTTGTTAAGTACAGTGTAAAATTAGCGCATCTATATTTGTTGTCTGACGATGAGATCACGTGTTTACTGACGTGAGTTTAATCTTTTTAATCCATTATAAAAAAAGTGCACAACACCGCTAAAGAAGTTTTGCACTTCAAAAAATCTTGAACAAAACGTATAACAAGAAATTAAAGCTGCAAAATAAAATAAATCACTTGAATACTGGCATCGCCGCGACAGGAACGCTTAGAACATTCTTAATTTGACTATTAAAACCCGTTACAAGCGTCTCAATGTTGGCAACACCAATAAACAATGGGCGAACGCGAGCGCGAACGTCTAAAGTTTGGATCGCGCGGTGAGTGCAGAGGGCCCCTAATGAGGGTTAGAAATTTCGGCACATTGTGGCCCAAACCGCACCCGGTTTCTTAGCTTATTATTAATTCTGTAAGACGTGTCCCCGATGTCCAAGACGTGCGCCGAGATTCGAGACAAAAGTCAGAAGGGCGGAAGGGACGACCACCGAACCCCCTCACTCCCTCGTACGTGTGGAGCGTCGACAAGTCGCAAGTATGGGATTTACAGGTGGTTTTAATAACGGCAGCCACTAATGTCGCGAGATGAATACTTAATGGACGGATCATCGAGACTTAGTTGGATTGGGAAAGGCTGACGCGTCTCATAATAAATGTAGGTAAGACGAACACAATGACAAGCTGTTAAAAGATTCATTTACTCACATACTACTATATCCAAATTTATCTGATAGATACATTGGGTTAACTTATATTATGTAGAGTAGAATCACGACATCGTAGAAAAGTTATTTTAATTTGTGATGCCATTTGTTTCTTTACATTGTGGTGAAATCAGACCTAGAAGTCTACCCGTGATCATGGTTAGTGTTTACAGACACGTCTTCAGACTCTGTGCTAGTGATGAATTTTTTTGTACAGAAAACCTTCATAACACTGTGCTCGACTCGGGAATCGAACGATTATAAGTAAACTTCGAGACCAACGAAGCAACCGTACTGCGTAATATATACTACATAACAGGAATCAAAAAATGATATTTCAATGACACAGCGGCAACGAGAGCCAAATGCGCGAGGTCACGAAATCAATTTCTGATTTAGGCAAATCATTATCGAGTACTTCTGTTAGAAAACTTTGATTGACTGCAATAGGTTCATAGACCGAAAACGGTGAAATATGTGTGATAAAACACATCTGCTTACCCTTAGGAATACTGGCGTGAGAATATTTAGGAATATAGAAAGCTAGCTTTTGCCCACGGCTTCGCCCGCGTAGATGTCGGTTATCACGACAAATATAGCATAAACTCATACCTATATCCCCGAAGGGGTAGGCAGAGGTGCTAGCACCCAAATTTCGCCAGTTTATGTTTTAGGTCCCAATGTAATAGGTGGCGAGCCTATTGCCATTAACCGGGCACTTATAAACCTGCGATAAATACACACATAACTTCGAAAAGCATCGAAAAGTCATTGGTGTGTGCCATGGTAAAACCTGTCCTCGTCTCAGCAGTAATACCCATACCACTTGGCTACCGCGGCTTCTTAGGCTTCTTAGGCTTCTTAGGCGACAAATATAGCCTATGTCCTTTCCCAAGGTCTAATCTACCCCTGTACCAAATTTCAGCAAAATCGGTTCAGTGGTTTAGGCGTGAAAGCGTAACAGACAGACAGACAGACAGAGTTACTTTCACATTTATATATTAGTAAGGATGAAATCACTAACAAACCCTTGAAAACAGAACTCTTAAAAAAAGAGTCGGGGCTTAAGTCTCACTATCGTGGTCATATCCATTTCTCTAAGACAATTTAGTTACAAAGTGCAAATCCTTTTAAGATGGCGTTCCCTGACAGGGGGTGCTTTCAAAAACTCGTTAGGAGGTTGGCATTCTGCGGTGGTGGGTCACGTCGCGAGGCCGCGGCTGCTTCGAGACAAAATGTTACATAGAACTTTGTAGTGTGCTGTCGTACACCAGCGCGTTTAACTAAATTTACTACTATAGAAAACTTATTATAATATTTGTATCGAGTTGGGTAAAGGAGATTACCGAATATAAGAGTAGTCTTTATATTTATTTCGCAGTTAAAATGTATGATGTGGAGTATTAGTAGTAGGTAAAATCGCCTTCGCTGGTGCGGTCACTTTATGCAGCGACTACCTGAATTCGTAGGCAATGAATATATATGGCCTTGCTGCCTTCGCCGGGCTCCGATAAGAAGGGTAGACCCAAGTCAATACGTCAATACTAGACGTCAAAGAAGATGACATGCGAACCAATGGTTCCATGGATATCCACTACCATGGATACCCAAGATTGTGCAAAATGGAGGAGTAAAAGCCTGCGCTAGAACCTCGCCCGTAATTAGCAGGTATACCGGCTTGAAGGTGAGGTTACCTTGGACCTTGAAAATCATGGTGCCCACCATACACCCGGTAAAGGAAATTACTGTATCCAAAATGTTTTTTAACGTGATGCCTCGACTGGACTCATCTCACATAATAATAACTCTAAAATTGATTTACATTCAAATATAATTAGTGTAAAAAGTGGGTTTGTTTACCTCAGTAGTGGATTAGCCAGGATGCAAACCCACAACCATTCAATCACTAATACCGTCACTTCACTTTACTTTAACAACCATTTATTTCACTAATACAACACCGGACAAATAAAAGCACCTACACAAAACATCAGCAAGATCTACTACAAAAATTGGCAATCGCCAAATGCGTTAGTGTCGTGATCGGCAAACGTTAGAGGCGTTTATCGGCAAGTACTCGCCCGGGAACAATATCGTGCTTGAATCGCGCGACTGTAATATATTGCGATCTGTGCACTTTATATGGCCCGATGTGTAATTGATTGTATTTGTGCTACAAGATACATGGTATGTTTTGTAATAAAAGAAAATACGGAAGGAACACGAAGTTTATTGACTTTAAGGATTTGATACCTATTTTCCGAGTGCGTACTTTGAAAAACGGAATAAATAGATAGACACATTGATAACTCTTTATTATACATTAACATTAGTTGTATATAGCAGCATAGATCACAATAATTAAATACAAAAGTACAATGGGCGTTAAGAGCAGATCTCTTCCACGCAACCTTAAGATGTAGAGAAATTATTCTCTTTTTTAACATTTCTTTTTTCAGCATATATCTCCATTCACATATACATATCCTAACAGATACAAATATCATTTCGAATATAATTACTAAAGAACACTTATAAAAAAAATGGATTATTGTTCTTTGACGATTAAAAAAAAAAGGAATCACGTGTTTCATAGCCTAGCTAAATAGACTGAAATAGGGTATCATATCGTGACTCACATTACAATAATTGCATAGCTTTGAGCTATAAAAAAAAAGTCCATTACTTCCTTAGTCGTATAAAAAATATAATCAATTTTCAGATGGTGTACAGCAGTGAAACACAGCATAAAAGAAATGTGGACACAAATAAAGAATTTTATTTTTTATCCGTGAGTAGAAATCTTATATTTACGAAACTATTTTATGACTTTCTAAGTATTCCTTCATTTGTACTCACTAGCATAGTATGAAGAAGATTCCTATGTAAATATTTCTACCAAGTTCACAAGCAAAGTACATTAAAGTGATTGCACAAATATTTTTATGATTACGAAGCGTCGGTGCCTTAGTGGTTAAATTTGATTTGATTGTGATTAAGTCGGCCTTAAGATTGAGAGGGCACGAGTTCGAATTCTGGCCATTACACTACCGACATGAACCCACTTCTAAAACAAATAAGTTAGCTTAGCTAAAAGGGTTACCCTGGGGTTATCCTTTCGAGGGCTTACCCGGGGTGCCCGGCAACGGACACTTGGGGAGGACACCGTGCGGTTTTAGTCGAGACACGACATAACCACCCCCGCTGGCCGGCGGGGGGGTATCCGAAGGGATTTCCGCACGTAAAAAAAAAAAAAAAAAAAGCTAAAAGGGTTAGCGGGAATACTAGTAATTTCGGTTACTATTACTGTTTAAAAAAAATACCACAAGAAATATATTTGTAATTACCTATGCCTGTGGCTCTAACCGCATAATCCCTTTGACGCAACCTATAGAAACCTATTCCTGGAACCAAAAAATATGTCCTATTTCTGGTCGTATGAAAATTTTCATCCAAATCCAGACACTCATTTTTGCGAAAAAGAGTAACATACAAACTCACTTTGAATTTAAGTTGCAGGAACAGGATCAGTATTCCACGCGAATGGAGCCGCGGTCAACTGGTAGTTGTAAATAAATATAATTATCACTTTAGCATTTATCATAATATCATCATCATTTATCATTAGCATTATACATGGTTGCATCAGAGACTTCACCTCATCTCAATTCACTTCGGAGCTCGGGGTCCTCTAACTACTCATCCTTTTGGTTGGGCTTACACGTCTGAACTCCTAACCCCGAAAGGAAAACCTGCACCAGGGCCTCGTCCGTCAATCAGCAGGTGTACCGGCTTGCAGGTGAGGCTAGCTTGGTGCCAAACTTCTAGGTGGATAAAAGTTTAATCTATCATTTACTTCAAGTTGCTAAGTTTTTTATTGAATTATTTATTTTCACTACAATAAATCTGATGTGAATGCGCTATTTCCTTTGGTTTGGAGCTATAAATAAGAATTAGTAGTGAGGTTTCAATCCATTGGTAGCCAACGGGCGGTAAATTACTAAGCAAGGCCGGACGAAAGAAATATCGCCGTCAACACCCACTGCAGTTGTAGCGGTTAGTGTTGGGGCTAGTACATGATATTTATCGATGAGATTTAGCTGTCCAGTTTTTCTGATTACTCGATATTTTTTTGTATGACCTCAGTGTTTTATGATTTTTTTTATTGAAGACATTTTTCTCATCATAACTTTTAATGAACTAACTTTGAATTTATAAGTTCCAATTTAGAAAATAAATGTAAATGTTTTATTTAATTTTTAAAACGTTAACATAAAAATTGTACATTTATATGTGAGTATTATTCCAGCGTTATTTACTTACTGCTAAGCTTCAAATAACTATTAAAAAGACTATGCAGGTAAGCTTGGATATTCTACTAATATTGAAGTTTGTTAGGAAGGAGCCAACGCCTGAGTGTCATCACTACGACGCGAGCGAGGACTCAGGGCTGCACACGCTGGCGGACTGCCCGGCGTGGGAGGCGCCGAGGCGTGACCTCGTGGCAGCCATCGGGGTGGGAGTCCTCTCGCTCGGCAGCATGATTGCGGCAATGGTGCGGAGCGCGAGCGCGTGGGCCGCCACCGCCTCCTTCTGCGAGCATGTAATGCTCGCGAAGGAGGTGGCGGAGCGCGCCCGGGAGAGACTTAGAACTCTCCCGGTCCGCCGAGCCCGCAACTTGCTCGCCGCGCGTCGCAGGCAACTCAGGCGCCGGAGGTCGCTTAACGACCTCCGTCCTCCATGAGCGCAGGCCTGGGGGTGGCGGGTGAGGCCACCTGTCACCCCAGCAGAAGCAGGCCGGGACGGTGGGGCGACTAGCGCCCCTCCCCCAAACCGGGGCAAGACGGGGACACCGTGGTTCCCAAACCCGAGGGGGCCATCTCGAAACCGGAGATGGCCCAGGGTCAGTCGGGGTGCGAGGGATATGCTCTATGGGCAACCTTACACCCCGGCGTCTGTAGACCCGAGACGGCGTGCGGTTTTAGTCGGTTCAAGCCCGACATAACCGCCCCCGCTGGCACAAAAAAAAAAAAAAAAAAAGGATGGATGGATGAATATTTGGTACCGACATGACTACTTTTATCCTAAGAATAGATTTTTGTGGACCACAGAATCGGGATCAGTATTGCACACAAGCCTAGCAACAGCTAGAGTTAAATGTCTAGAAATTTATTTTCTTCCCGCGTAGATGCTCTACGTATTTAACAGATTGCTACGTCGCGTAGATCAATCGCTACGAGGATTTATTAAGTCGAGCATAAATATCCAAGTTTTCAATTTATATCGACATATAAATCGATGCACAACATTGTTATATCGCTAAGTGTTTTAACAAATCGGTGTGTAAGAGGCCGGCCCTCAGCCCACCCGCTGAGCGCTTAATCACTTAACACTCTCTAGATTAACGGGGAATTTATTGTTTAAATACATACTTATATCAATGCAAATATATACTTAAGCTCTACATAGAAGCATAATGATGAGTTTGAAAATTGAGTTTTTATTTTGCTACGTGGCATAAGTTTATATGTCACCTAGCAAACTAGCCGCGTAGTAGGTTATAATATCAGCTACTGGCTCAGGGTCATACATGCTGATTTATGAACGAGGCTCTGACGCAGGTTTTCCTCTTGGATTGAGGATCAGACGTCAGTCGCCCCTGTAAAATTCAGGATAAAGTAAATTATGATTAAGAGTCAAGCTTTAGATGCAGCTAGGATTGGTGCCTGGATGATGGTGACGACCAGTCGCTAACTCTAATAAACCTGCACTGCTGAAAGAAATTCACCTCAAAAAGCTATGAGAATCCCATGGGCCACTCGCTTATGGTTGCTAGTGTAGTATAAGTTCAAGCTGAAAACTGGTATCTTTAATAAAGGCTACTACGTATTAGGATACGATACGCTAAGGTACCAGTTGTGAACTTAATTGTTATGTAACAAAACCAATACCTGTACTGTAACACTATCTCGTATTATATTGTATAATGTTTTTGTTTATGTGAAAAAAGATTATTAATATATAATTAAGTAAAAAGAACCATTCAATCAGATTCCATAATCTTGTCAAAATTAAGTTGTCAAAATACCCCATCTAAGGCACACTCAAATGAAACCAACTACATGCATTCTTTATTCTATCGGACATCTAAAATAACGTAAAACATGAGAAGGGGTAACGACACAAGAGAATTCAACCCCTGTAAAGACATTAATTCTTACAAGAATGAGGAATGAGACACACGGCCGGTCAACCCGCAGTTGAGCCGTGAAAAGAAACCTTTTTTATAAAATGGTGGTTGATATATGGACAAGATGGTTAAAAAATAATATGTAGGATCATGATCTTTAAAGGTTTCCTTAAATAAAAAATGGTGACTCAGAGAAAGCTCTTCTGTGAAATAAAACTAATTTTGACAAATTCTATCGCGATGTATTACGTGTTGTTTTGTTATTTTTACTATTTCTGATGTTTTAACGTTTGTCATGTTTTTATTGTTGCTGCAAGGCAATCAATACCTTGAGAATGGTGTAGATAACCCAGCCCAAAGTTAAGCAAAAAAGTTAAAAAAAAAAACAAATCACCTCAGCATTCAGTTTCGATTGCATCCAAAGTATTCACTTCAGAGCCGGCGGTGCGCTTTTATGCTCCTTCTCGATAAAAATGTAAAGATAAATTATGGTAGAATCTATATAAATAGAAATGAATCGCCGAAAAGTATGTAAGCGCATAACTTCTGAACGACTGCACCAAATTGGGTAATACTTTTTTTGTGTTCGTTATTACGTTAGTTATACAAACCTTGTCAAAATATTGTTTGGAAAGTCAACGGGTAAGGTGCTATAATGGCACCAGGAGCGTAGCCAGGGCGGGCAGCTAGTCTATTATAATTAGTTTTACTTCAATATGTGATACGTGGAATTTCAACAGTACATATAAATATGGGGTAGGCAGAGACCACCACCTGTCAACCTGGCATACATCTTTCGCTTCCTATACTCTCATAAGTCATGTAGATTTTTAAATACTTATCGAAATTCATTAAAACATCCTTCATATAAATATTCTTTTCCATACAGAGGTACTCAAGAAATGATTACATTATCAAGCGCAAACTTCCATTAGTTGAATCTTTTACACTATATTTTCACAAAATTATAAAGTGTTTCGAATTTTTAAATACTAATTTACTCAGAATTGAAAAATTATAGTTTTTAATCATTGAACTGACCTATTTATGAACAAGAAAATGTATACCAAAGCATATCCACTCTATTGTAACATCACCCTTTATAACGACAATCGTATGTTTGTCCGAGGTCACCGATCAAAGCGATAGCCAATAAATAAATAGTTGATTTGCTTTGTAAATAAATACTGAAAGGCTTCTGAATAGTTTCAATAGGAATGCGATAGAGGGTGGTAGGGTCAACCTAACTAACGAGAACTAAATACGTTTGCTTTGGAAAGGAATCCTGTTTACCCCGATCGCTGCTTTGATTGATTTATTTGTTTACTTCGAAAATGTATTGGATGTGTTTTTTAGGATACCTACAATGTTAAAGTTTAGTTTTCCTTATTATTTAACGATAAAATGAAATTGAAATTAAAATCTGAACACCTCATGAATCAGTTCGATATTGACAACGTTAAATTACGTTGGATAAATCTTTTTTATGAAATGGAGCAGGGCTAACTATTCAGCATTCCCAGTGTAGAACTCACGTAACATTAAATCCAGAGAGTATAAAAAAGCAAGCGTACTCTATCATCGACAACCTCATCACTTACCCATAAACAAATAATAATAAATATTCTACGAAATTCTACACAGCGCTATCTAGACCCAAAGTAAGCATTCCATGATCGAGGCCTGAGGACGGCAGTTGGCCGACTCGCCGTCCTTACAGAAGCAGGCCGTGGCGGAGGCGTGTCGTGTGTGCCCTACACACGCCTGCCAACTCACCGAAGCCGGATAAAACCCGACCCCACCAGGCGAGGCCGCGGTAGCGGCCAAAGTCCGCCGGCAACCCTGGGGTTATCCTTTCGAGGGCTTACCCGGGGTGCCCGGCAACGGACAATTGGGGAGGACACCGTGCGGTTTTAGTCGAGACACGACATAACCAACCCCGCTGGCCGGCGGTGGGGTATCCGAAGGGATTTCAACACGTAAAAAAAAAAAGTGTAACTAGCTTGTGTTATGGGTTCTAGAAAGCGGATAAACATACCTAGAAACATTTTATTTAAAATACATACATATTTTAACTAGAAACACCCAGAACAATGCAAATATTCATTTTCATGCACACAAATATTTACAGCGAAGGGAAATCGAACCCGTGACCTCTGACTTAGTAGTTGAACCCTCTACCACTACCACTGAGGTAAGAGTGGTCAAATGTGGGAGAATTGATGATAAATAGCTTAGAACCTCTGCAGCTGCGTAGAGACATTGCCTCTCTGGCTGTATTTTACCGCCTCTACCGCGGCGAGTGTTCTGAGGAGCTCTTTCAACTAATCCCACCTTCTCCATTTCGATCCAGAACAACACATGCTGGACTGCGATGCCATCCGCACACGGCGGAAACCATACAGTCGGTGTTTCCTTTCTTTGTCGCACGATAAAGAGCTGGAATGCTTTACCCGCGCACGTGTTTCCTTCTTCATACAATCCCGGGTTCTTCAAGCGGGTTGTGAAAAAGCATCTTTTGAGGCCGTCAAGGTAGGCTACCATTTTAGGATCGTCAGCATCTGGGATGGTGGCCCATATCTTCTGGACCAGAAGGGGGGAAGTCAATTGACGGAACGAATATTAAAAAAATACTAGTGTCTAGCGCAGGCTTCTTCTCGAGGTTGAGTTTGAAACCAAATCATTAAATAAACTAAATCATCAAAATAAACCATATCATTAAAATAAACCAAATCATTAAAATAAACCAAATCATCAAAATAAATCAAATCATCAAAATTACCAAATCATCCGAATGTAACCGGGCTTTGCAATTGGATAATGATGAGTATCGAAATTAGTATCGTACTATCACTTATTTATGACCAATAAAACAGACAACAAGCTTAAGCTGAGTAAAAGTCTCGTTAGTAAATGCGATTTTAGTATTTTTGTATGAACAATCTAATTTAACCATCGTTCATTGACGTAAAGTCAAAACAAACGTCAAAAAGTTCACGCATGTGAGGGGTTCTTAGGGGTTGGGATGTCAGACGGCAGTCCCTCGCATAAACGCACCATAAGCCAAATCTAAAGGCAGATTAGCAAGCGGACCACTGGCTTCGAGTTGAAAGCCTCGGATGCATTCAGGACTCACGTTATGATGATGATGATTATGAACGTCAGGGTCAGCCAGGTCAGTTAGTATATAATAAAATGTACAATAAAATATACCCATCGTAATCAAACTGCTTTGGTTACTCTGTAACCGATGGTAATTTATCATAAATTATAATGACGCCTCCTATCACTTTAGATATTGACAAGTGGGAGTAAACTCCATAATTTATTCGCACTTGTAAATAATTAATAATATGTATGTATTATTTATATGAAACCAAATATGTACAGTGAAATAAAATTGTACTTTAAAACACACTTAACTTATTCAAAATTATTAATTATTACTCAAAAACCTTAAGTACTCATATTTGTTTAAGTTGCTATTAACATCGCATCTAATCATTATAATTATATTATCATTCTAAACTTATATTATTTATGAGCATAACATTGTCGCCCAATACGTAAATTTATATATTGAAAACAGCGCCATCTCCCAATTCTTGTGAGAACTATGATAAGCTCAAGCGCCCTTATTTATGTAACTTCAGAGGGTTGAAACGCTAGTTCAGTAAACTCAAATGGTTTCTAGTTAAGTCAGATTCTCTTGTGTCAGAATAAACCAGAATAAATCTATGAAACATTATTATTCTTTCTAAAAAAATCGTCTAAATCATTTGAAATAGTACATTATGTAAAACAAAATACAAAAAAAGGAAGTAGTTTAGCAAACCACATTTTATAATATTTATTGAGTAGGTAGATTGAATTTTCACCACCAGGTTCGCTGTTTTGATTAAATTACTTATATTTTATATTTTAGGTCTGAGTGACAAAATGTAGGCAAAGATAATCAACTTAATTTTATGCTTCTATTTTTAAACGATTTTTTTTCTTATAACTTCTGCAGTCTAAAAGTTTTGTGTTTTATTTAAATATGTAGTTCTGATCTTCACCGCGAGAGGCGCCTCAGTAGCGTAAAACTTTTACGACGCAATTACTCACACTGTTTGTTTTTCTTAATAATTTATGGTTGTTCCGAGAAGTTCACTCGTTTCCTACCGTACACGTTATTGTAGTACTTACGCGTTCGCTTGATCATTTATGCATCTCTATTTGGTTTTAAAGCTGTTCTTTCTCAGAAAATTCAATTATCCTTTATTTTGAAATGTAAGCGGATTTACTGGATTGACTTAAGTTTTAAAGAGGGATTTTATTCACTGCTAGGTTCTATTTACGCGTTTTATTAACCCAATAACGCAATAACGACAGGGCGTGTCTCTGTGCGTGTCTGTCTGTGGCATCGTAGCTTCAAAACGAATGAACCGATATATTTTTTTTTGTTTGAAAATTCAATTAATCGGGAGTGCTCTTAGCTATGTCGGGTGTTTTTTTCTTAATTTAATTTAATTTTTATTTATGACTTAAGTTTTCCAAAAAGGGGTTTATTTACTGCTACATTATTACATAGGCGTTCGCTTGTCGTTTATGATACTGTATTGCGTAAAATGTGAGTGAATTTAGCGTACATAACTTAACAAGTTTTACAAGAGTTTTTAAAGGAAAGTGGCTACTGTTGCGCATTTTAGGAGCATTTATTTCACTAATAATGTTTGTACGGTAGTTTGTTTATAAAGGTCAAATGTTACAAGCTGGATTACAACTGCTTCTTCTCGCTCTACGGAGTTGTACTTTACTAGATTGATTCGGTTTCGATGACAATACATTTTATGGTTAGCATGAGAATAATCGTCATCAAACATTAGCTACATATGAAGGAACTCTACAACGGCCATCAGTGTACAGGCACAACATTTTTTATACACTTTTTAAAAGGTTTTTACTTTACTAGCCCCTTTATGAAAAGCGGTTACCGTGGCCTATAAAGCGACACCCAAAGTTTCAGTTGCTCATGAATCATAATTATCATATTCATCTTAGAGTTGTTTCCGGTTGCAGCAGTTCCAGCTTTCACTTTGGAACCCGGGATGCATTTACTCTTTCTTCTCCGTTTTATTTAACCTATACAGCTTTTATGGGCATAAATGCAATAGCAACCAGGGACCTCCCAAGCCCCAGCGGAAAGCTTGCACCAGAGTCTCATCCATCTATCAGCAGGTATACCGGTTTGGAGGTAAGGATGGCTAAGGCTTCGAAGGTATTACGTCTAATTATCAGAAAATAAAGAAAAAATCATAGTTATATTTTCATAAATGTTATAATATTACTGGTGAATGACCGTTTCAATCTTCTATATAAATTATCACTATTACTGTGGTTCAAAAAAAACCATGCAATAATAAAATGAACATAGAAGTGTGTCCACGGCCTTACAAAACACCTGTAACCATTCTAGTTCACTAGACTGACCTTGATACATGGCGTGGGAGGGTGGGGCGCGGCCGGCGGGCTGCGGGGCGCGTTTGGTAGCTGTAGCAGGTGCCGTATGCTATACCCCTGGCGGGACTTGCGTGACATTCTGCAACAGAAAAACAAATTGTAAAAAAGAACAATGAAGAACTTTAGACTCGTAGCTTATTGTCTACGGCGTAGGTCTACGAAATATACAATACTACGTCACGTATATTGTGTGTGTACACACGCCTGCCAACTCACCGTCGCGGGATAAAACCCGACCCCACCAGGCGAGACCACCGCGGTGAAGGCCAAAGTCCGCCCCGGTAACCCTGGGGTTATCCTTTCGAGGGCTTACCCGGGGTGCCTGAAAATGGACACTTGGGGAGGACACCGTGTGGTTTTAGTCGGTCTGATTCCAATACGCCCACCCTATCGTTGGCACCGGTGAGGTGAAGCCCGAGGGGGCTAAAACCCGTTTAAAAAAAACACGTTAAAAAAATACTACGTCACGTAGTAGCATTACAAGTCAGTAAGTTAACTTTACGAACTTTACTTTAGTGCATATTTTATTAAATTTTTGAACGTCTTTTTGGAAAAGCTGATAAAGTTGCTATCATGATAATCACCATATAATAATTTCCCAGTAAATCTTAGTCTCTACTGGCTAGTTTGGCTAAATATCCACTAATTATATTATTTAATCATGGCCCGTCGCTACCATTTGAGATGAATATTTCATATAACCTAACAAAGAAACTGTCTGAAGTCAGACTGGAAGAATTTATATCATAAAGAGACAAGAAAATTGTGCTGTCTTTTTGATATTTATTTTATTATATTCCCCAATTCATTTTGATTTATATCAAACGAGAAACCTCTAAGTGTCTACAAAAAGCTAAAGATTGACAACTAAAGAAGGTCACAAAACTACCTACTAAGCATTCATAACGCAGAATCATATCAATATAACGGCCCACGTTACCTCGGGGTTGTCAAGCAACCGCGATTTATTCTTATTATTTATAACACATAGGTATTTTTGGATTTTAAAAGAGTAATTGCGAAGCGCCTCGTCGAGCACCTCTCAAGAGTGGGGCCGGACCTGGCGGATGGCCAATATGGCTTCCGCCAGAGGCGCTCCACCGTGGATGCCATCATGCGCGTGAGGGCTCTGGCGGAGGATGCAGTAGCCCGGGGTGAGGTTATGTTGGTGGTGTCCCTGGACATCACCAACACGTTCACCACCTTGCCCTGGAGTTGTATTAGGGAGGCGCTCGTGAATCACGAAGTGCCTCTCTACCTCCGCCGCATAGTCGGGGCGTATTTGACGGAGAGAGCCGTCATCTACCCAACCGTGACCGGTCTCGGTCGGCGTGAAATGTCGTGCGGTGTTCCACAGGGATCGGACCTGGGGCCGCTCCTGTGGAACATCGGATACGACTGGGTGCTTCGCGGTGAGGTCGTAGGCGGTGCCGCCGTCACGTGCTACGCGGACGACACGCTCGTGATGGCGTGCGTGGCGACGTACCGCGAAGCGACCCTAAAGGCCACGACCGCGGTTGCTCAAGTAGTTGAGTGGATCCGGCGGCTGGGTCTCGAGGTGGCTCTGCATAAAACCGAGGCCCTGTTCTTTCATGGGCCTCGGCGCAAGCCACCCGAGGGACCCAGTCTCATCGTGGGGGGAAATCGCATCGGCATCAAGCCCCAAATGAAATATTTGGGGCTCGTGCTCGACGGCCGATGGGACTTCGGAGAGCACATCCGAAGTCTGGCCCCCAAATTGAAGGGCACAGCTCTTGCTCTGGCTCGGCTGTTGCCCAACATGAGAGGGCCCGATGACTCCTGCAGGAGACTCTACGCGGGGATCGTGCGGTCCATAGCCCTGTATGGGTGCCCAATATGGGCGGAGGCCCTGAGGACCAGAACTGTACGGATGCTGCTCGCTCCGCAGCGAGTGATGGCCATCAGGGTCATCCGCGGGTACCGCACGATCTCCTTCGAGGCGGCGAGTCTCCTTGTCGGAACTCCGCCATGGGACCTGGAGGCGAGAGCCCTTTCGCAACTGTACCAGTGGCGAAAGGTGGCGCGGGAGCAGGGACGGAACCCCGAGCCTCGCGAAATCGAGGCCGTGCAGTCCCAGCTCCGCCAGGCCATCGTGGTGGAGTGGAAGGAACGACTTGGGCGACCAAGCGCAGGGCACGCCGCAATAGCGGCGGTAAGGCACATCATGGAGGATTGGGTAGAGAGGCGACACGGAAGCCTCTCGTACCGACTGACGCAGGTGGTCTCAGGGAAGGGATGCTTCGGGGACCACCTGCATCGGATCAGGAAGGAGCCAACGCCTGAGTGTCATCACTGCGACGCGAGCGAGGACTCAGGGCTGCACACGCTGGCGGACTGCCCCGCGTGGGAGGCGCCAAGGCGTGACCTCGTGGCAGCCATTGGGGTGGGAGTCCTCTCGCTCGGCAGCATGGGCCGCCGCCACCTCCTTCTGCGAGCATGTAATGCTCGCGAAGGAGATGGCGGAGCGCGCCCGGGAGAGATTTAGAACTCTCCCGGCACGCCGAGCCCGCAACTTGCTCGCCGCGCATCGCAGGTGACTCAGGTGCCGGAGGTCCCTTAACGACCCCCGTCCTCCATGAGCGCAGGCCTGGGGGTGGCAGGTGAGGCCGCCTGTCACCCCAGCAGAAGCAGGCCGGGACGGTGGGGCGACTAGCGCCCCTCCCCCAAACCGGGGCAAGACGGGGATACCGTGGTTCCCAAACCCGAGGGGGCCATCTCGAAACCGGAGATGACCCAGGGTCAGTCGGTATGCGAGGGATATGCTCTATGGGCAACCTTACACCCCGGTGTCTTAAGACCCGAGACGGCGTGCGGTTTTAGTCAGTACCGAGAAAAAAAAAGAAGTTCTTTTTGGATCATAACACATACATACTTATATTTATTTCTTTCAACATCCTTATTTCTTACATTTCATTCAGATTCATCGTCATCGACTTCCTGCCCTCCTCATCCATCCCATATTTATTTGGAATCCGCGTAATATATTATGTTAGCTTCTTCCATTTATCTTTTCTTGCAGTCATCTCAACTTTACTTTCTTTCAGGCCATATTATCTTTCACACAATAGATTCATCTTCTCTTGTTTCTAATATCTTTACTATATTTTTTTATACGATTTAATGGTCCAGGGTATGTATGGAGCAATGTGTTAGTGAGTTTTCTAATTGGCAATTCTATGCCTCGTAATTCACGGTTAAGTGAGGTGAGCAAGGTGAGATGGGTGACACCTATCTGTGTGGGTGGGTGTTAAACAAAAAACTAAGAAATAGGGGAATTCGCTTTTGATAGTAAACATATAGTCCACGAAAAGTGCTGGGTTGACGGTTATAGGCTCAACGTGGGACTAAAAGAACCTAGTTAATGAAATAGTGAGGTTAATGTACCTCTGCCTGTCTCTTTGGGAATATAAAGGCTCTAGTATATAATATTATGTGTATTTCTAGTAAAAGAGCCTGAAAATATGCCCGGTAGATGACCTTCTTTAACGTGGAACAAATATACATAGCCCTCTGCCCAACTTCATCCAAAAGTCGTTTGAACACCGTGTTTTGAATATTTTGACGTTTTATTTTTAGAATTCGACAGCCTTATAACTAAAACGCAAGCGCTATTCTGTCAGAAAAAAAGCAGCCAAGTGCGAGTCGGATTGGCCCATGAAGGGTTCCGTATGAAAAAGAATTTTCAAAATCGGACTTGCACGGAGGAATGACCACTGTTCAAAATTTTCAAAATCTGATTCACGATGTCTCACTCAGCTCAACATTGCAAGCAGCGATTCGCCTTGCAGACCTAGTTATATTTGAGTTGATTGAATGAAAGGTAAATAGCGGTTTACGATTTATAGCTAATAAAAAAAAAACACTTACTAGATCTCGTACAAACCAATTTTCGGTGGAAGTTTACATGGTAATTTACATCATATTTTCTTTATAGTTTTATCATTCTCTTATTTTAGAAGTAACAGGGGAGGGGAGCACACATTTTACCACTTTGGAAGTGTCTCTCTTGCAAACTATTCAGTTTAGAAAAAAAATGATATTAGAAACCTCAATATCATTTTTGAAGACCTATCCATAGATACCACACGCGAATGGGTTTGATGAAAAAAAAAAATTTGAGTTTCAGTGTGTGTGTTCAATGTTTTTTCTATTTTTGTGTGAAAATCTTAATGCGGTTCACAGAATACATCTACTTCCCAAGTTTCAACACCATAGTTCCTATTGTTTCGGAAAAAAGTGGTTGTGACATTCGGACGGACAGACAGACAGACATGAAGAATATATAAGGGTTACGTTTTTTGCAATTTGGCAACGGAACCCTAAAAAAATACGAAGTAGAAACAATTTGTATTCAATGCTGATTTTTGAGAAATATGTAGGTACATCTCAAAATATATTTTTAATAGATCTATAGATCTGGAAAATGTGCTGGATCTATAAAAAGATATTTACAGGAAATTAATAGAATAATAAGGCACTAAAGGAATAACCTAAAATATTGATATAATGTACCTTTTTTTTGTGCGGAAATCCCCTCGAGTACCCCCTTGCTTGACAGCGGGTGACGTCATGTCGGGCTTAAACCGACAAAAACCGCCCGCCGTCTCGGGTCTTCAGACGCCAGACTTCAGACTTCATTTCCCTCGCACCCCGACTGACCCAGGGCCATCTCCGGTTTCGAGATGCGCCCCTCGGGTTTGGGAATCACGTTGTCCCCATCTTACCTCGGTAAGGGGAGGGGGCGCTTGTCGTTTTCCTCTCGGGATTGGGAGATCAGTCGACAGTCGCTCTCATAGAAGCAATATAAGCCAAACCAAATGGTGGAGAAAGAACAAGCGGACCTTTTTTTTTTTTTTTTTTTTTTCGTGCGGAAATCCCTTCGGATACCGCCCCCGCTGGAGAGCGGGGGGTCTCCAGCGGGGGCGGTTATGTCGGGCTTGCACCGACTAAAACCGCACGCCGTCTCGGGTCTTAAGACGCCGGGGTGTAAGGTTACCCATAGAGCATATCCCTCGCACCCCATGATAGCCGCAATCACAGCTAAAATTATGATAATGAAGACACATTATTTTGTTTTCAAGATGTTGAACCAATCTGTAGTATTCGTTTCAATTTATTATGCCTGATGGTTCTTATAATCATTATTTTCCTGAAAAAGTCAACAAAACGTACGATATAAAGATATAAATAATGGGCTCTCATTACTAACGTCTTATTATATCTTACCGCGCCGACCCAAATTGGTGAGTACTTTGTGTCGGTTCGGTGGTTTATGTATAAAGGCCTGACGTTTGTATCTTACGCTTTACGAACATTTTGTAGGCTGTTTACCTTTTATTACTTATTGTCTTTGTGGGGTATTCGTCATTATATTGTTACCTATGTACCTACGTTTTACTCAATATATCAGTTATTAACCGACGCATGTGTTTCCTTACACGAATACCTTTTTTTTTTTTTTTTTTTTTTTTCGTGCGGAAATCCCTTCGGATACCCCCCCGCGTGCCAGCGGGGGCGGTTATGTCGGGCTTGAACCGACTAAAACCGCACGCCGTCTCGGGTCTACAGACGCCGGGGTGTAAGGTTGCCCATAGAGCATATCCCTCGCACCCCGACTGACCCTGGGCCATCTCCGGTTTCGAGATGGCCCCCTCGGGTTTGGGAACCACGGTGTCCCCGTCTTGCCCCGGTTTGGGGGAGGGGCGCTAGTCGCCCCACCGTCCCGGCCTGCTTCTGCTGGGGTGACAGGTGGCCTCACCCGCCACCCCCAGGCCTGCGCTCATGGAGGACGGAGGTCGTTAAGCGACCTCCGGCGCCTGAGTTGCCTGCGACGCGCGGCGAGCAAGTTGCGGGCTCGGCGGACCGGGAGAGTTCTAAGTCTCTCCCGGGCGCGCTCCGCCACCTCCTTCGCGAGCATTACAAGCTCGCAGAAGGAGGCGGCGGCGGCCCACGCGCTCGCGCTCCGCACCATTGCCGCAATCATGCTGCCGAGCGAGAGGACTCCCACCCCGATGGCTGCCACGAGGTCACGCCTCGGCGCCTCCCACGCCGGGCAGTCCGCCAGCGTGTGCAGCCCTGAGTCCTCGCTCGCGTCGCAGTGATGACACTCAGGCGTTGGCTCCTTCCTGATCCGATGCAGGTGGTCCCCGAAGCACCCCTTCCCTGAGATCACCTGCGTCAGTCGGTAGGAGAGGCTTCCGTGTCGCCTCTCCAGCCAATCCTCCATGATGGGCCTTACCGCCGCTATTGCGGCGTGCCCTGCGCTTGGTTGCCCAAGTCGTTCCTTCCACTCCACCACGATGGCCTGGCGGAGCTGGGACTGCACGGCCTCGATTTCTCGAGGCTCGGGGTTCCATCCCTGCTCCCGCGCCTCCTTTCGCCACTGGTACAGTTGCGAAAGGGCTCTCGCTTCCAGGTCCCATGGCGGAGTTCCGGCAAGGAGACTCGCCGCCTCGAAGGAGATCGTGCGGTACCCTCGGATGACCCTGATGGCCAGAACTCGCTGCGGAGCGCGCAGCATCTGCACAGTTCTGGTCCTCAGGGCCTCCGCCCATATTGGGCACCCATACAGGGCCATGGACCGCACGATCCCCGCGTAGAGCTTACACGAATACCTAACTGTCTTAATTGCCCTAGATGAGGCAGAGAGCAGACTCAGTACTTCGCTTTTTGATTCTGTATTGAGCTACGTGCTAAGTTTTGAACCACTTTTTAGAATGAATTTCGCTTGGTAGTAACAGTTATCACAGAGGTTTCATTCTAGAAGTTTTTTTTTAGCAAGTGACCTTGAACCCTAAGGATAACAATTAGGATAACGATTGCAAGTATATGGTTAATTCGATTCGCAATTTTGGGTTATTTTGCATTAGCAATGAAACTTTTGTTTTAGCAATCTGACGGTAAAGACTTGGTTGGTGATTTTTTTTTTTTTTTTTTTATACCACTAAGGTGGCAGACAAGCACACGGCCCACCTGATGGGAAGCGGTTACCGCGGCCTATGGAGATGTGCAACACCAGTGGCGTCACACTCGCGCTGCCGACCCTGTAAAGGAAAGGGGATGTGAAAGGAGTTTGGGAGGGGATGGGAAAGGAGTTTGGGAGGGGATGGGAAAGGAGTTTGCGAGGGATGGGAAAGAAGTTTGGGCTCCGGCACTCTCACTCACCAAACGGAACAGTTCAAATACTGTTCCTTGGCGTCGATATTCTGTGAGAGGGTGGTGCTTCCCCGGTCGAGTCGGCCCATTCATGCAACGGCCAAAATGACTGTTGCTTGACTCTACCACTCACAAATCTCGACACTAATACATCTCTGCCTTCTTCTTTGAAGATAAATGCTGTGTATATGTAGAGATATGGAGTATTATACGGTACGAAAATTTAAATTATGCACATTATTATAATTGTCACTACATAAATATTCATTTTGTTTTCGTTGAACTTCTGACCCACTAACTGATGAGATCATATTTAAACACTTTCGGCGTACCATCTCGATGTGATGATATGTTTATTTAGTAAATAGAACAAATATAATAATAATTGTTAATATAATATGTTAATGGTCTGCTCAAAAAATATCACCAAATCTAGATCCTGTGGTCAGTCCTGTCGTAATCCTACTATATAATATTCTAAAATTGAAAGTTTATGAGTATGGATGGATGTTTGTTACTCCTTCGCACAAAAATGGCTGAGCAAATCTGAACGAAATTTGGCAATCAGAAGTTCATTTAGGTCGTAGAAACGGGATCAGTATTTCACGTAGCTGTGGGCAACAACTTATTATTATCACTACATAGTACAAAACAAAGTCGCTTTCTCTGTCCCTATATTCCTATGTATGCTTAAATCTTTAAAACTACGCAACGGATTTTGATGCGGTTTTTTTTAATAGATAGAGTGATTGAAGAGGAAGGTTTATATGTATAATAACATCCATTGCACCCGTGCGAAGCCGAGGCGGGTCGCTAGTTATCAATAAAATATAGTACGCATTCATATTTTATAGCCAATTGAAGTCAATGGAAAATAGCTTACATAGGTCAGCCAAACGAATATTACTTTTTTCTTATATTTCCAACTGCTACAATTCACTTCTCATTAAGTTCTTCGCAAGTTCCAAGACGGTTTAAGCTACCCCCAAGACAGATCCCAGTGTGGGTGAGATAGAAGTATATTGTAGGCTCCGTAGAGTGATAATTTTTGAAGTGAACACTTCTTTAGCGGCGTTGTGCACTTTTTTGTATGGGTAAAAAAGGTTAAACTCGCGTCAGTAAACACGTGATCTGATCGTAAGACAACAAAATATAGAAACGCTAATTTCACACTGTACTTAACAACCTTGGTGGCGTGTTTGTCTAATGAGTGGTCGTTGTCTCCGTCAAAACTGAGATCGATTCCGACCGAGGCCCAAGAAATACTTTGTCATCATATAACATTTTGCAATATGTATTTTATTTTGTGCCATAAATCTATTGATATAAAATGGAAATTAAACAAAGTGCATCTATTAATGAAAAAGTGACGAAGTAATAGCGAAAGAAAATGAGTGAGTACTTTATAAATATATTGGCGATGGTGGTTCTGGTAATAATGATGATGAAAAAGTCGTTAATTATGGATGGAAGTTGATTTTTCTGAGAGATAAACTTTTTAATGTAAAATAATTGTAACAATGCACAACGTTAATATTCAAGTTTTCACTTCTGCCGACACTCCCGGAGTGCAACCCGTCATTTTTTTTTACAAACTTTTTATTTAGCTTGTAATGTTTGTATGTTAGTATCTTTCCATATTGCATCCGTTCTGACGGCAATTCATTTTTTATTGAAATTCAGTTATAGGAACTCTTCAATTGTTATGGTATGGTCACAGATACGAAATTTGTTGTGAAGCTTTTTTTTAATAATGTTGCTACAATTTTTTTTTTTTATGTAGGTTTGTAACTGTTACAGTTAGTCCATTGAAATGTTGCATGAACTTTACCTTTTTTAGAGGTCGTAATTTTAATTTGGGACATGTAAATAGAAGCTTAACCCCAAGTTTGTGGGGTTGCCGCCTTTGTCCCCCGGCCGTCATCTCGGAAACTATGCGTCCTACAAAAATTCGAAACACATCATTCGTAGCAAATCGCTTTGCCTACAAATATGTTCCAGAACCTTTTGCCCTAAATTTAAAATTAAAGAAGTTATAACCAAAAAAGTGAGAAAATTTCTATGAAAATTTTCTTTTTTGCTCTATAACTTTTTTTTTATTACAAAAAATCTATTATCTATTACAAAAAAAATACCTCACAGCAATCTTGTAGATGGTCTTTTGAGGAATATTTTTTTTAATTTCATTCATTTAAAACGCTGTTACAGCGCTCCAAAGTTGACCGGGTTCGTCAATGCTCATGAGAATCCGGTCAAAACGTAATGTTTAACTTAGTTTTATGATCTTTTTTTTATTGTAAATACATTCTTAAAAAAGTTTTGTTAAATCCCTACCTACAACGTAACTTATTCATTGCTACCTCTTTTCCTCGCCACCTATGAGGTAGAGTCTGTAGGCGCGTTTTTGTCACGTGGTATCCTCAGTAGGCCTACTCTACAGATATCTTGCAGATGAGGTAACTTCTATACTAAGGAAAACAGTTAGGAATGAATAAGTATAGTTATACGCATTTAACATTTCTCTGAACTCTGAGAAATAAATAAAAGACTAAGTTTTCTCCTTTCTGGACTTCTTATCCTAAAGAATATAATAATAATACTCATCTTTGTAGTTAATCAGTTATTGACGAAAATCAATTTTCAAGGTTTTGAAACACCCGTAGCATAACCATATGCCATAAAATATTGTATCCAAATATTTATGACTGATATACTCGTATGAGAGTGACAGACGACCGGCTTTGCATGCTACTTTTAGACTTTATGAATACTTTAGTTTATGAATAGTTTAGTTAGTGCCTGGCTTGGCACCGACTTCAACAGAAGTCTGTGCGCATTTTTGCCTTTTGAATTAAATTTGTATTTCAGTTATTTTTCACTTTTCTATAGGTGAAGTAGTATATAAGTATAGCAGTTTTTGAAGATGGTTTATTTTTTTATTAATATGTTACTTATTACCTACTGGAAAAATCTCCTTTCAATCATTGATATGTATAAATCTAGTAGGGCGGAAATCACACAGTGATTGTCAAACTTCGGGCCAAACTTAGATTTTTAGGGACAATTTGTATGGTAGGTACCCGAAACCTTGAACGTACAAACCCCAAAATCTAATCAGTTCTTCTCATTAACCAAACAAGATGATTGGCGAAAGAATTTTTTAAATCGGATAAGTGGTTCTTGAGT
Source organism: Cybosia mesomella (assembly GCA_946251805.1). Lineage (NCBI taxonomy): Eukaryota > Metazoa > Arthropoda > Insecta > Lepidoptera > Erebidae > Cybosia > Cybosia mesomella. The sequence goes on along the minus strand of OX276394.1, from coordinate 29,481,400 downwards.
TATTGCGTAAACAGACATCCAGACATCCATACATTCAGACCAACAGACAGACCGACACAAAAATTTTTTTTGCTTAATTAGACTTAGAATCATGTGAAATGTCGAGAAAAGTGATAAAAAGTGGGTGTAAGATTTTGATTTTTTTTGCGTGAATTTAAAACTTCGGTTTCCACCTGGTTGGTGGCCCGAAGTAATATTGGTATTTAGTGTTTTATTGTTAGCTACAATAAATTTATAACTAAAGCTATTTGAATTCTGACAAAGAGCTGAGAATGAATTTCTGTTTGTTATGTGAGTTAAAATAGATATGAACTAGGTCACTGCCACTGCAGTTATTTATAATCCTGTACAACCAAGTATACTGAGAATTTATACCGAGAACTGTCTTCTCAATAATAACAATAATACTCTTGGCGACCTTAACTGCACTTTCTAGAGCCAAACTAAGCGTTTTTTTTTGGAATTCGGCATGGTTTTTGAGTGCGGATACTTTAAATACTTTTTTGAATAAAATACACATATTGTCCATAAAAACACCCAGACCAATGTAAATAGACATTCATGCATACAAATTTTTGCACAGAGCGGGTATCAAACGTGCTATCGCCAACGTAGCCGAACAATCTACCGCTACTCCACAGAGGTCTGGTCGTCGATGGTTGATGATTATCTTACTAATAAACGAATAATAATGTCTACTTCACCTGATCAAATTCTTTTCATAAATAAACCATAGCATATTAATCATTAATCATTGAATTTCGAACAAAAATGTTAAGGTAATATTTACCTTCATTTATATTCATTAAATACAATAATAAAATAGGCTACGGATCTATATTGAAGTGCCTCTACTTTGCGTTGAAAATTATACCTTGTCAACTGGTACACAAAATCAAAATTGGGACACCAAGTTTCGCCGTATCGCCAGACTCAATCAAACTTTTCTGCGGTAACCGAAACTAAACTCTTAGTTGTTGCAAAAAGGTTAAGATTGGCTTCGTATTACTAAAATAAATAATATCAGGGATTTGTATTTGAGTTAAGTACTTGCTTTCGTAACTATTGTAACGTAATCAATGAGGTAATTTGTTATTGTAAAGTTAGAAGGTTAAATCATCACTATAATAATGCTCTATACCGTAGTCAACAGTTAATTTTGTAATTACTTAAAAGCACTCCCCGAGTATATAATTGTAATTCATTGCGGCCGGTTTTAATTACTTTTGTACTATTACGAGCTCTTCTGTTTAGAAAAAGTTGCTTGAGATTTAATCATTGAATTTTATCTGTATTACTAGCTGTGCTTGCGAGTTCGTTCTAGGTTTTAGATTTCAATATTTTTACGCCGCATCCTAGTACTTATTCTGTAATAAAAATACCCTATTTTCGCCTCATCATGTCAGCTAATTTAGCAGAATTTCCGTCAATCCCACTTTGGCGAAAAGACAGACAGACAAAAATTTAGAAACTTGCATTGTATACTTTTGCCTTGGCACCGAGTTCAACAGAATTCCTACGCGCATTTTTACCTACGAATTATATCTGTAATTCATTCATTTTTCACTTTTCTGTTATAAAGGGTGTCTCATTAAGAGTGCACTTTTTAAAATTGGAATATTTTTTTTTCATGCAAGTGGCAACTCTGAAATTTGACAGCTGTCACCTCTGTTTATTCCGATTATTAATAAAAACCGGCCAAGTGCGAGTCGGACTCGCCCATGAAGGGTTCCGTAGCAGCAATAAATTTTTTATGTGAGTTGATTGAATGAAAGGTAAATTGCGGTTTACGATTTATGACGTATTAAAAAAAAACTACTTACTAGATCTCGTTCAAACCAATTTTCGGTCGAAGTTTTGATGGTAATGGACATCATATATTATTTTTAGTTTTATCATTCTCTTATTTTAGAAGTTACAGGGGGGGGGCGCAAACTATTCAGTATAAAAAAAACGGAAAAGTGCGAGTCGGACTCGCACACCGAGGGTTCCGTACAAACCTGTAGGTATATAAGTAAAAGTTCACCCATCACGATAATCGAGTCATAATTATGGTAGTAGTAACTTTAAAATTTTCAAGAATATTTTTTACTAGCTTTTGCCCGCGGCTCCGCCCGCGTAGATGTCGGTTATCGCAACAAAACATAGCCTATGTCCTTTCCCAAGGTTTAATCTACCCCTGTACCAAATTTCAGCAAAATCGGTTCAGTGGTTTAGGCGTGAAAGCGTTACAGACAGACAGACAGACAGAGTTACTTTCACATTTATAATATTATAGTAAGGATTATATGATGTAACTAAAAATTTACGGATTTCGCAATTTTTCCTTTATCTGTACTATAAGACGTTACTTCGTACCAAATTTCACAATTCTAAGCTCACGGGAAGTACCCTGTAGGTTTTGATTCCCGTGCGAGTTTCGAAAATTTGCGGCAATTTGCAGCATAAACGGCTGTATCTTTTGATTGCATTGGCTCAGAAGTTTGAATTTTTCACAACTCCAAGGGACAGTAGACCTGAGTATTAGGTATAAATTTCAGTTTGATACCTCCACGCGTTCCTGAGAAAAACGGTCTTGACAGACGGACGGACGGACGGACGGACGGACAACGAAGTGATCCTATAAGGGTTCCGTTTTTTCCTTTTGAGGTACAGAACCCTAAAAACTTATATTAGAAACCTCAATATCATTTTTGAAGACCTATCCATAGATAACCCACACGTATGGGTTGACGATATATCTATTCAGCAAAGAAATTGTCTTTTAATTTCAAATATCCAGGAAGTACCATCAGCAAATAAAAACAATATTATTTTTGCCCCTTACGTAGTAGGGCGTAGCACGACGTATTTTATCCTTCTACCCCTAGTTTTATGAACAATTAACTTAAATTTTATTCCAAGCTAGGAATCCCTGAGCATTCCCTGTACGTTTAACGTACAGTGCTTGTGCTTAAAATGTTAAAGAGTTAAAGAGAGACTTTAAAATTTTATATATATATATATAAATTATATTCGTGGGTGACTGAGCATTGCTCGTTTTTTATTTTCGACGTTTCCTGGAAATGAAACCTAGCTAGATAGATTTATCGCCCCCGACACCCCCTGTATACTAAATTTCAGAAAACTAGTTGGAGCCGTTTCCGAAATTAATGTATTAGATATACTATTTTGTGGACGGGCAGCTCCACATAAGCTCGAACAACAAAAATTGATGATCACGTTGTTACTAAGCTAAGCTAAGTTAAGCGTCGGTAGCTTAGTGGCTAAGGAGTCGACGCTACGATAGAGAGGTCCCGGGTTCGAATCCTGACCATTTGAATACCGACGTGAACCCACTCGTAACACAAGCAATTTAGCTTAGCGGAGGGGTTGCGGGAAATATTAGTAATTTCGGTTACTAATATTCTTTGTAAAAAAAAACTACTAAAAATTTAATTGGGTTTCGTCAATAGTACTTACATACCTCGTAAGAAATGTTGGTTAAATTTTATTGCACTACATTGCACGAATCGCGTTGGTCGCGAGAAAACTATTGCTTAGAACTTCGGATGAAAGAATTCGTCTAGCTAGATATGTTTCAATCTTTGGGTTAAGCGACGATTAATTTGTTTTAGCGTAACTTACCGAATTTAATACAGCAAACTTCAGTTTAAAGTCTTATTAAAATGGAGGCAGGACTTCATTCAGTATAGTTTCTCTAATAGGTAGTTACTCTAACTCTCCAACTCTATGGTTGACAATTATTTTCAAAGTAATTAACACGATCATGGTATAAATAGTCATACATAGACATACTTTTCATAAGATCGCGCTGATTCACCCAAAAGTAATTGGAATTCAGGTAACGAAAACAACACGTAAACAAAAAAAACCCAGTTCAATTTTGTTAATTCATACTACACACAACACACAATACATATGGTAATATTCGCGTGAACTTTCGACAATATCATGTATATTTAATGAACTTCAAGGGTGTATGGGGCGAGCACCTTCTGATTGAAGGATGAGGCCGGGCTTCAAAGTGATACCTTTAGATGCGTTGGCGTTCGGATGATAATTAAAAGAACGTAACAAATAAAGCACAGTCCACAAGTCAACAATTTTTAGCGCATAGCACAAAGACTCCACCGCAGTCAGTTTAGTGTACTACCAAATTTTGAATGGATACAAGTCTTAGACGACCTAGACTACTTAATACAAGTAGGTACTACCGACCTCCATGATCGGGGCCTGAGGACGGCAGTTGGCCGACTCGCCGTCCTTACAGAAGCAGGCCGTGGCGGAGGCGTGTCGTGTGTGCCCTACACATGCCTGCCAACTCACTGAAGCGGGGTAAAACCCGACCCCACCAGGCGAGGCCGCGGTGGCGGCCAAAGTCCGCCGGTAACCCTGGGGTTATCCTTTCGAGGGCTTACCCGGGGTGCCCGGCAACGGACACTTGGGGAGGACACCGTGCGGTTTTAGTCGAGACACGACATAACCACCCCCGCTGGCCGGCGGGGGGTTATCCGAAGGGATTTCCGCACGTAAAAAATAATAATAATAATACAAGTACCTGCACAAGAGCAAGTATCAAAATAATAAGTATGTTAATTCAGCCGCAGAAAATAGAAGAAATCAATACCATTCGGGAGAGGTCGGCATTATGTTTACCTAATAATGTCAAAGAAAAATGTTTTTGATATCATGTTATTTTTAAGGATTCCATTGAATTTCTATTAATAGCTGCGCCAAAAGAGCACAACGTTCATGGAGCAATAAATGTGTTTTGATTCCCCGTAGTATTTCATCGAGTCTGTACTAAATGAATTCATGTATGCCCGCGGCTCCGCCCGCGTGGTGGGTGGTTATGTTGGTCATATCTCCGGTTCTACTTACCCTATTACAATGAAACATGCAGCAGATTTTAAGTCTAACTAAGACTTCTAATAAAAAAACCGCATCAAAATCCGTTCAGTAGTTTCTGCGTACATCGCAAATAAACAGACATTCAGAAAATAAATGCAAAAAAAAAATTGATAAATCGATTCGAATTTAACATAACCCAGAATTTTTTAATAACTCCAATAAACAGACAACTAATTTACAATTTTATAATAGATAGATATCACAGTTCTAACGGTGTGAATTTTCTAGAAGGTATAAAAAATACGTAAACTATTTAGCTTTGGGGATCGTTTTTCTTTTTGATATGAAACATTTATTGGCGGGTCTTGCGATAAAGCCGACATGTATGCTGTAACGATAAATAACATGTCATTACCCACTTTATATTATTAACATTAACATGTCACTGTTTTTCATATTTAATTTCTATTTCTTCTGTACTAGCTGTTGTCCATGGCTCCGCTTGCGTGTAATTGTGATTCCGTTCCCGCAACACATAGAAACATGTTATTACAGACTTGAATCTATCCCTGTACCAAATTTCAGCAGGATTCGTTCAGCCGTTCGGGCGTGACTGAGTAAGAAGCATTCAAACATGTTCAGAAATGTTCTGATTTATAATATTAGCACAGTCGAACAAATGATATCACAGCGGAACTACATAAAGTAAAACTAGTGTGGTCATTAATTATCTAAAATTAAATTGCATCAGTCAATCTTGAAATTGTATTATGTCTGTCATCTCACATGCCAGCGAAGGCAAATATGAGGATGCGAATTGTCATTCTCACCCACCAATATTTTACTTAACCATATTCTTTTGCGAGCCAATAAACGATTTGATTTGATGTTCTAAGTTAAGTTAGCCCACTTTGTCCCAAGAAAAAACTTGACTCTATGAACTACCTACGTGAAAAAAAAACGACGGGTTGCACTCCGGGAGTGCCGGCAGAAGTGAAAACTTGAATATTAACGTTGTGCATTTTTGAGATTTTGGAATGGTTAGAGAATAATTTTGCACGAATTGCTTTAATTATCAGTATAAAAGTACTATCATTTATGTGGTAATAGATGACTTTGTTTAATTTCTATTTTATATCAATAGATTTATGGCACAAAATAGAATAAATATTACAAAAAGTTATATGATGACAAAAAAAGTGTTTCTTGGGCCTCGGTCGGAATAGATCGCAGTCTTGACGAAGTCAACGACCACTCATTAGACGAACGCGCCACCAAGGTTGTTAAGTATAGTGTGAAATTAGCGCTTCAATATATGTCTGCAAACGTCTTACGAATTTTCGATCAGGTCACGTGTCCTGACGCGAGTTTAACCTTTTTCACCCATTACACTAAAGTGCACAACGCCGCTAAAGAAGTTTTCACTTCAAAAATAAATAAATAATAAGCACTAAATACCTCTAAAGGTACGAATTGCTATGTATTTTGAGTAAATCGAAACGAGATGACTAACTGCAACTACCAAGCCTCGTTTTGATATCTGAATAACAAATTAGTTTAATATCAAAAGGCACACGTATAAAGAGCTTATACTCAATAACTACAAAACTCAGAACGTTTCCAGGAACAATCAGTACGAATACCATGCGACTTAGATGTTAAAAGCGTAAAAGTGATATTCCCTTTTGAAGTTATACTTCTTTTGGCGCGTCAGGGAAAAATGATAAGAGTACATTTTTAACATGCGCGCGCACTTCGTCACGCAGAAAAACTGACATCCTACAACCTAACCCACTTCCAGATGACCTAGAAACTTGATATTTGGCATCAAGGTAAACTATGAAGCAAATGCAAAGGAAATATATCCTTGGCATATGCTTCATATGCAAAGGAAGCATTTGAAGCATGCTTCCTTTGCATGCTTTGCACGCTTTGCATTTTTTATGCAAAGGAAAAAATGGAAATGATTAAAAACTAGTTAATTATATGCATTCATTACAAGTTAAGTGAAGCCGCGGTAGCCTAGTGGTATGGGTAATGGACTGCTGAGACGAGGTCTCGGGTTCGATCCCAGGTTTTACCATGGCACACACCAATGACTTTTCGATGCTTTTCGAAGTTATGTGTGTATTTATCGCATGTTTATAAGTGCCCGGTTAATGGCAATAGGCTCGCCACCTATTACATTGGGACCTAAACATAAACTGGCGAAATGTGGGTGCTAGCACCTCTGCCTACCCCTTCGGGGACATAGGCGTGAGTTTATGTTATGTTATGTTATGTCATTACAAGTTATACGTACGACAGAAACAAACAAAGACAGAAACTGTCATCGATGACATTCTGTCATTGTCTTTTTGTATGAAAAGTAGTACCTTTTTTTTTTTTTTTTTTTTTTTTTTTTTTTCGTGCGGAAATCCCTTCGGATACCCCCCCGCGTGCCAGCGGGGGCGGTTATGTCGGGCTTGAACCGACTAAAACCGCACGCCGTCTCGGGTCTACAGACGCCGAGTACCTATCATGTTTCTCTAAATTTCATAAATGTTGCTTTTATGAAGTATGACTTCTTACGTGCGAAACGCACATTTTTTTAAACTTTTTATTTTCACGTGCTCCAATTTATCCGTTGATTAATCTAAAAGTACCCTATTGACGGTAGGCTAACCCTCTACCATGTGGCATCAAATAAATTTCAGTATCTTATATAACTCTGCCTAGCTCTTCAAGAGTAAACAGGTGTAGCTATATACATCTACATATAAACATAAATGTATCCTAAGAACTTTTAGAACGGCAAGTATAATAGGTAAAGCGGTAACGTTGTTGAAACCAATTCGCATGAACAAAGAAGTTTCAAAAAGTTTGTACATTGTTGGCTTGTACAACATAGTGTAATAAGTGTTGCATAAAAACGGGTAATATCAATTCATACGGTAGAACCAATACTCTGAATCTCATAATGTGACTACGGAGAAGTAATTTAATAACAAATGAGTCTATAATAAATCTACTTTGCTGTGGCATATTAGATGAAAGAATGAAAATGAAAATAATGAAGTGATAGCGTATTCATTTAGACATCGGAATTACAATCAGATCAAGATAATACCTATAGTAGGTTTATTATTATACCAACTATCAATGTGAACTTGGAGGTAGAACTCAGCGTTGAAGCGGTTAACAAGAACTCGTGTTGTTACTAGTCACACGTGACTCGCTTTACGATTGTGTTTCACATCAGAATGGCATATTTGCGATTTGATTTTGAAATAGTTACTGTAACTTATTAATGCTTGCCACTATTAGTATGGACAAAGATTACTATCCCCGTTGCTCTCATATTATTATCCTTCTTAAAAACTCTAGAAACAATATTGTAAATTTAGGTAAGTGATTTTTGTAAGATCTTCTGTCTTATACAGTTTAAGTCTGAGTATAAGGATTCTATTAATTCCCACGTTTTTAGAAAAGGTGTCAAAACATTATAATAGGAGGTATAGAGCCTAATCAACTGCTTTTGAGCGAAGTACTGTACGCCACAGCCCTATAACATTTTGGTTTTAATTCTGTACAGTTTATTTTTTAAATTGTACATTCTGTCTTCAAAATCTTAAAAGACACTTAAATGTTAAATACCAAATACATATTATATTGATAAATAATAGGTAGAGCCATGCATTTAAAATGATGGAACTCTATTATATTACTCTGAAAACATTTACAGAAAAGTTCAATGCTACTCAAACTAATTGCTCTTAAAAATCTTGACATATTTCTCAATGATTGGAAAATCTGTAGACTATTACATCAGTATTTGCCAGTTTTTAAATTGAGAAAATGAAGTTGAATATATCAGTGCATACTTGTGCACAGTGCGCAGTAGGTAATAAGCAGGCGTTAACGAGACTCAACTTCAATTTCTCAATTCAGAAACCGGCTACAAGACTATTTGTTTCATGATACAGACCATGGGGTGTATTTATTGGACTCAAAATCTGAAAAAATTTATATTTACTTGACTCAAGTTAATATACATTTTAAAAAAAGATCAAAAAAACCACCCTACGAGTTCAATCAAGGAACAAGAACCATCTTAATTTGTAACACTTCTTTGTTAGTAAATTCACATTTCGAATAGAATTTCTGCAAGTTACGTACTTGTAGATATGTTTACGAAACCACTGTTTAAGCACTTAAATAAGCCCTCATTTATCCCATGCGAGGCTATAATACTTATCCTAACTTAATATGCACAATGTGTTTGTGTGGAACCTTAGTGTTGTAAAAGTTAATGTACTTATACTATCTCTAGTAACCAATTACTGGAATAACATAGTGAACGCACGGTCGTATGCCTATTTTTGTATTGTATTGAAAACAGTTGATCAAGTAGTTTAGTAGCATGTACTAAAGTTTCAAAACCTCTTATAAGTTTATAGTCAAAATATCTAGATAAACATTCTATAATCCAATCATGAAACTATACAGGAATTTTATAATTCTATCCACCCATATTTAGGGCTCTATTTACTTTAATTATATAAAATCGAAGTTTAACAACCCACTCAATAAAATCAGAGCGATCTGTTTACTTTCGGATAATACTACCAAGTCACGTAAAAGACAGTTCTATCCATATGAACCTTTTATTGTTCGAAGTAAATAAAAAGAAACAGAGCAAAAAGTAATACGATGAATGAAAGCATAAAAGTAAAAATAAGCAAAGAGAAACAAATTTTAAAGCCTTCATTATAAAGTTCAGTTTCCGTTGAGTGTGTAAACATCAGATGTTACGTTCAAAGTTAGTCAAGTTATTAGGGTTTAATTCAGAAGCTAGTAGTAAATTTTGAATGTATTCAAATGTATAACATGTTATACAATTGAATATATGTTGTTATAAGGGGCTTTCGGGTTTCTGGGAAACACGTATACATTACGTAATCATAGATATGTTTGTAGCTGTTTGTAATGTTAAGATTTCGTTTATCCTACTAATATTGCAAATGTGAAACTTTGTGAAGATGTTCAGATGTTTGTTAATCAATTACACTCTAACGGCTGAATGGATCTGGTTGAAATTTGGTATAGGGATACCAAAAAGACCTAGCCTATGTTGCCTATGTGCATGGGTTACACATATATACATGTCGGGGTTTATTCAGATAGAAGATGAGACGGCCGGTTTTTTTGTTTTCGTATTTAGACATTTCCGCCGCAATGGCGGCTGCATTTTATATATTATTCTCTGCAATATTAATATTTTGCAGGATACAGTTTTGGGATAGATCGCTTGTAAATAATTAATAACTATATCAATAAGTTAGTTGTATTATTGTGCAACTGTTTAGCAAAAATATCAATAAGAAACAGATAATAAACCTCTTATGTTACTTATCCAATAAAAATCGTTATGAAAACAAAATGAGGCAACCTAAATAAATATGAAAGACAACAAATATTAGTAAGCAGAAATCGTATTCCTATTATAGTAAACCAATGCCCGCAGATACGAATGGTTAGTAATAATAATTATCCTGGAGGTCCGGGTAATGAAATCAAACAACTGTCAAAAATGTGACTACCATCTATCAAATAAAAACATCCACCAATCGATTTATATACTCATAACTACAGCTGCAGACGACGCCATTTTGAAGTGCTTATTTCCATTATAACATTGTACTAACTACACTGAAATGTTCTACAAAAGTTCGCGTTTTGCTTCGTGAAGTCCAGAACTTTCATTTCAACAAAATACGCTAACTCCCCAATTGGCATTACGCGAAAACAACATTTATTACAAGCGAGTACAGATTGAATTAGCCAGCGGTGGAATTCCGCTTATAACTTTGCGCAAATACGCCAAGTTCAAGTTATCTGAAAAGTTATTTAACAAAGTTTCATAGCTTTCTTGGCAGTCGTGCGAGATTGTGCTTTAAGGGTAGGAAATTTGGTTAATTATTGTTTGGAGGTATCGTTGCACGTCAGCTATTTTGAAATTAAAAGCCATCTGCGTTATCCCATCGAGAGCCGTGACTGTAGAAAGATTTTCCTTCTACAATGGACTGAGACTGGGACCGGTCGCTGAAATGACTTTGTAATAGCGTCCTCAACAAAACGACCCAATATCGTGGGCTTTTTACTTTATTTATGAGATAGTTGGACAGGATTTCTTTAACTAAATAAATGTTTACGTACATGAAGAAAGGAATTCTCCTATTGGAACATGGCTCAATCGAAACTTGGCAAAGTAATTTTTGAAGGCTGTTTACAAGTGATACTTAATAGAAAGTCTACGCTAATATTTAATACAACAATAACAGTATCATATACTCCTTGCGGCCATTGTAGAACGGGCATTTGGGAACTACATACCTATAATTACATAGAGGTGCAAAGTTTTAATGAACTCAACTTAGTCTTCAGATAGTTGTTACATAATTTATTTATGATGCTTAAAATTTATTAGTCATGATTACTATGCTTGAATAAAATCGAGTAAGTCTTGAAATAATTTATAAAAATATTTAAATTAGTCAAAATGTATACCTATAAATATATTATATGAAAACAAAAATAAAACAATTTTAATTGTAATTAACAAAACTCAGATTATTGTTGAGCATTCAAAACCTCAGAACAAGGTTAGTGCGCCTAAGTAAATATGATTTTAGAATTCCTTTTGCGAGAATGTTGATAGGAGATTTTACTTGAAACAGATCTATGAAAATTTATTTGATTTTTATGAACATAAAATTATTTATTGTTCGTCCGTTAATTAAATTAATTCGGTGGCCATGTAAACAAATTCATTTTATTAAAACCCTCTTATTATCCTAGTTCCCATAAAACGAGTCTCATGCATGTTATTAATAATATTGATATGAAAGCCATATCATATTTTCCCCATGCTATAACGAAAATAATTTAAAACACAAAACAGATAATCCAGAAGCCAGTTCTATTGTTACCACACAAATCAACGACATCGCGCCACTGGCGAATGATTTAACAGTCTGTATAAGTAGTTATAGTAACTCGTAAACACTTTTGGAGTGAAACTTTTCACTGACACAACTTTTCTACCGACCTTAAAAACTAGTGAAACAAAGTTTATTGCTTATCACCTGTCACTTATCCAAGTACCCGGGCCATAGACGCAAGGTCAGAAAGTGCTCGCAGCGTCCCCCTAACTGTTGCCAGAAGTAAACACAAATTACAAGAGCATCCAAGGAATGTCACTTGAGTTTCACTTCAAAACAACATATCAGAAGATCACAAACACTTATATCCAGCCTGAACACAGTCACAGTAACACAAGAACTCCACCTCCGAGTCAGAATACGGTCTTTCGCCTTTCAGCATAACCTCAAAACATCTTACTGACACTCCGCGGCCCACAGGAATTAATAAAAAGTTTCTTTATAAAACAAGTGGGTTGTGAGCATGTTCCAAAATGGCGGAACTTTGCGTTAACTTCGGAACGTAGAGCGACGTGAAGTTGTAGGGTGCGCGGCTGCGTCGCGCGCGGTGCAGTTCAGCAGCAAACACTAACTTTTCACATCATAACTCTCACATAAAACTTGTAAGAACTAATTTTATAGATTAAAACTGTCTCTTTATACAATCAAAAGTGATTTTAGATCGATTGTAATGAGCAAAAGTAGTTTTTAAATGGTTTTTCAGAAGTTACGAAGTTATTAAACCGCGTAGAGCTCTCGTACTAGACCATGAGCCGCGTAGTCGACAGGGGTTCGGTCTGGGAAAATCAATAACTTACGGCCGACTCTCTCCGCCGCTCTCCGCGTTTAATCATACACTTTGTGAGCAAAACATTAAAACTTGTCCGTTTGTTTGTTGGAGGTAGATCGTTGTCGGTTTCGGAGGCGCTACGAGCGTGGAGTGAGCGTGGAGCGAATGGCGGGGCGTAGAGCCTAGCTGACGGCGTCAACGAAGCCAGTCTACCGAATTCACAGTTTGGTAGCACGCGGAGTTTACTTGGGATAAAGTTTTGCGAGGTGTTCTTACAAAGAAGTTCAGTTTTGTACTGCAACGTAAGTAAGACAAGAGCGTCGCCCCGCGCCCGCCAACAGCCAGAAGTTCGGTGCATTGTTATTGGTGACCAAATTAAAAGTTTGGTATTTCTAAGTACGTAACTTAACTAAGTTGGATTGATATTAAGAGGTGCTCGAAAAGAAATAAATTACTTTCAATGAGGTTTATATATATTTTGTTCTTGATTAACATTGTTAAGAAAACTTTTTGTGACTTTTTATATTGAAATTACAATCTGAATCACATTATCATATTACAATATTTTATTATGATAATGAATGTGCTCCTTAGATAATTTAAACCAAATTTTAAAGTCTGTGTATGTGTATATGCTTCTAGAATTATGGTCTTAAAAGTTGAACTACCCTATTACTATTTTAATAACGATTTCTAATATACTTATGAAATAGGTACTAATAAAAACAATTTACCTTACAAGTTACGTTTTTTAATGATATTTTCCACCCACACGATAATAAGTCAATTATTCAATTACATGATACTCTTCAAGAAAACAAATAATCCGTAAGTCAAAAAGTTACTAAACTACTTTTACAAACACCCGGTGGAGTGATTTAATTGTGTAAGTAGTGTAAACAAGTTGCGTCTTATGATGTCCGCTACCCCACACACCCTCCGACACTCCTTTTATGCGAATTATCCAACGAATTGTGAACAAACAAATCTTACAACAAATATTACCTGACCTCCTTCCCCTCTCTTAATATTGTAACGATAAACTGAGCTGACGCGAAGAAATACATATTCAAAGGCCTTAATAAATTGGATTGTGTAGTTGCGCAACTAGTTGTGCGATGAGTCCAGTTTTGCTAGAAGATGGAGACGCCCGCTGTTGACCAACGAGGACGCTCGCTGGGGTAGAGTATTAACAAGTATTTTACGAGATAAATAAGTTAGCTTGAGATACTGCTAACGTTTGTTACAAATAAAGACTTACTGCAGATAATATTTTGGTCTATAATTTACTTCCAGACATTAGGAATATACAATACTTTTTGAATTTCGTTCATAATTAATGTTCTTAACATTATGAAATTGTTTATACTTTCTTTAAACACAGCGATATTAATTTCGATTTTCTTTGTTCTGTACATATTCATATTCTTTGTTTGCGTTTCCATTCTACAGATCTCTTGGGAGAGTTATAGTATTATAATGCAGAGTTGATGTATGAGCAAAATGATGTTTTCAGATATGAAATATGGTTTCGTATTGTAGCAGTTTATATAATGTAAATATACCTACTTAACACCTCTTGACGTCCTCTGTGGCGTAGCGGTAGTGCATTCGAGTGCTACGACAGGGGGCGCGGGTTCGATTCCCGCTCAGTGCAAATATTTTAGGCATGAATATGTCTATTTGCATTGGGCTGGGTGTTTCTATGTATAATATGTATGTATTCACAAAAAAAAGTATATAAGTATGTTTATCCGCATACTGGAACCCATAGCACAAGCTGGTTAAACTATGCTTACTTTGGGTCTAGAAAGCGCTGTGTTGAATATTTATTTATAATATTTATTTACCTTTTTCTTTGGTGGAAATCTTAAACAATGAAGTGTGAACATGATACTAGTTTTACGCTCTAGTTAACTTTTTCTGGCGGTATAAGTATTAAAAAGGATATTGATAGCCTTTGGGAGAAACTCTTGTATTGCATGATCATATAAAATATGATCTCGACATCATTATTATGCTGTTATACGCATAAATATCTTAAAAAGTTAGAGAGTTCATGCATATGCACTTATACGGACCAACCAAAAACAACAAACACACATACAACAAACAACAATACTCTATAATCACTTGTAGGATCACGATATTTACATGTTTGATATTTATGATATTAAATGGTTATCTCAGTGCTTGTAGACCAGCTAGTGCCATACAGTCAACAACAAAATTGGATTAACACTTTAATATTTATAAACGTTTTTTAATTAGAATATGAATATCTTATAATGAATATACATGTAGTTTTATAATCCTCAGGGGATACAGTTAATATATCTTATGTTTAATTTATTACTTTATGAAATATTTAAGAACTCAAATGATAATAAATTAGAATTAGTTAAGCCACTTTTATCGTTGACTGAACCTCATCAACTAGCATTACAAATTTATTTCTTATCTCAACAAGACTTCTTACATAACAAAGTAGTTTATAAGCTACAGAAATCATAAATCTTCATAACTTGACGCGAACTTTTCTCTTTTATGTCTTCATATATTAAAAAAAAACTGTATGTCACTGAAAAAGGGGAGTGCGACCACAAACACCGTGATGTGAGATTTAAATATATAATTATTTCCAAGGTTTGTACGAGTATATTTATGTTACTTTATGTGAGTCAAGTTTTGGAAGTTAAATTTAACCAACTTTTAATTACCTATCGTATTTTTTAAATAATTAATATCTAGGTAATTCTATATAGCGCTATCTAGACCCGCAAGTAAACATAGCTTAACTAGCTTATGATATGGGTTCTAGAATGTGAATAAACATGCTTAGATACTTTTTTCATGTAATGACTGTAGTGTTCGGACCTCGTTCGATCACTACAGTTCGTTGACCTGGCCATCATGTGTCAGAGATTAAATAAAACTATTGTATCAGTTTAAAAGATTTTGAATGAGGAACGGGATAAAACAATCGCGGCCTGGACAGTTGGAGTCTGGACGGATCTAGAGGAGCCGTTCCGACTGAAGCTTCGCAAAGTATCCTGAGGAGAATCTCGCTTTAATCCTTGGGCCGAGTCCGCGTTATACTTCCCAGTCCGCTATTTAAAGTTAAAACAACCCCGCGTAAATCCCTGATAGTATAATTAGGAAGTGCGCGTGGTGATAAATAAATAATATTTTTCCCTTCAAAGAAGTCGTATAATTTCGTCGCCTTATACACACGTGGTACCCAAACCCCAGGGTACTACAACTTTGGTGGAGGCGCTGGTTTCCACAGGAGTTGGTGGAGCGCTACATTTGGTGGAGGAACGCCGGTTTCCACAGGATTTGGAAACGCCAACATTCTGCAGTTGGCAGTGGATTGATCGACCCCGTACCTTGAGAAGGAAGACGTCGTTCAATATTGGATCGACGCGTTATACAGATAACAAATTTTCATTTATTATATATATTGTATTGCTACCATTAAGATGGCTGAGTCAAAGAAATTTGGTGGCACTGACGGTGTCTCATTCCAAAGTTTTTTGAGAGACTTCAATGTCGTGTTCGCCATAAATAAATTTATGGTGGCTGACAAAGCCACAATATTAGCTGCCTACCTCGAGGGCGCAGCGATACACTTCTACAAGTCGATTTTTAACGAAGAGTTAACTTTCGATTTAGTGTGCTCACTGTTAGAAGAAGAATTTCCTTCCCATGTTGATGATTTAGAGCTATTCTATTCAGCGTATCAAGCCAAAGAGGAGAATTCGGTCAACTATTGGTACAGATTGTGCAACTTGGCTAGTAAAGCTAAGGTTACAGATGACAAAAAAATAATAAATAGATTTCTGAAGTCAATGTCGCCAAGATTTCGAAATATTTTAGCGGCAAGGGTGTACAGCGATAAAAAAGAACTCCGCGACGCGCTGTTGCAATTATCGGAATTACAACCCGACGTGCAGGGGGATAGAACACAGAACTTACCTACGAACTCTCCACAAGGATATAACCGTCAAGTCGGATTCCATAACCGCTACGGGAATAGAGGAGTCACGACATCTTACGATGCACATCAAGCTCCGTCATCGTCGAGTCCACGGGATGAAGGGGACAATTTCCGCACTCCGAGATACAACCTAAGACCTCGGAATGTTGCTAACACTAATGTTTTCCCTAGTAACCCGAATTCTTCGGGATCAAATAGACAAGAAACTCCAACTTCGAGTCGGCAGTTTTTCCGGACTCGGGAGAGGAATGTAATGAGCATGGAGCATACCGAGTCTGCGAGTGCAGATCAGCTTCACAACGAATGCAATTTTTAGAGTCAGTTTACGCCATTTATTAAGGTTACAATTAATAATTCTGACTTCGAAGCATTACTTGATACGGGAGCGACAGTAAATGCTATAAGCAAAGCTTTAGCTAGAAGCTTGAACCTACAAATAAAACCATCAACGTCGTTGACGCACATCAAAAGCATAACTGGTTCTACGGCAACTATTTACGGTGAAGTCGACGTGAACGTGATTTTAGCGAACATTTTAGTTAGAGTGAATTTCATTGTATTAAATAACATTGAATTAGATTTAGTCTTAGGTCAATCGTTCATTATTTTTTTTATTTTATTAATTATTTTTTCGTCTAATGTTGGGAGTAGAGATCTAAACTTTGTAAGAGAGTCAAATCGTTTTGGACATGGGTGCCGGCGATGGTTGAAAGTTGGTTTTTAACCAGACTTCTCTTTATGAAGTAAAGTTCTCTTTCTCTTTAATGTTGATTAAAAAGTAATTTAGTAATTCGTAGGCGATGTAAGAGGTTTATAATTACATATGCATAATGTGTAAGGATAAGTCACTTTATGTCATCTTTTGTTTTTTAGTTAGGTAGGTCTTAAAGGCACTTTGTACTTTAGGCCCCTTTCGGGCAAACATTAAAATGTAGCGACAAGTGATACAAATAACTTTTCTTTAAACAGGTATGTTGTGGATGGATTTTTTGCTGACGTTTTGCCCGTCCAAGAATGAAGCAATTTTTCTTTGTTCGTGTTTTTCAGCATTTATTACAGTTTAATTACTATAATTTGAAATTCTAATAACGATTATTAATTATTACAAAGATTGCTTCGTTATTCCCATTGTAAGGGAGACTATACGTAACATTTTTTTTTGGTCCGTCAGATTTAGTATACCTAGGGCTTCATTGTAGCTGTCACATGTCATGGCCTTGGGCGTAGCTGGATGCAGTGTTCGGACCTCGTTCGATCACTACAGTTCGTTGACCTGGCCATCATGTGTCAGAGATAAAATAAAACTATTGTATCAGTTTAAAAGATTTTGAATGAGGAACGGGATAAAACAATCGCGGCCTGGACAGTTTGAGTCTGGACGGATCTAGAGGAGCCGTTCCGACTGAAGCTTCGCAAAGTATCCTGAGGAGAATCTCACTTTAAGCCCTATCCTTGGGCCGAGTCCGCGTTATACTTCCCAGTCCGCTATTTAAAGTTAAAACAACCCCGCGTAAATCCCTGATAATATAAGTAGGAAGTGCGCGTGGTGATAAATAAATAATATTTTTCCCTTCAAAGAAGTCGTATAATTTCGTCGCCTTATACACACGTGGTACCCAAACCCCAGGGTACTACAGTACGTAGAATCATACATATTATACATAGAAATTCCCAGACCTATACAAATAAACATATTCATGCATGCAAATATTTGCACTAAGCGAGAATTGAACCTGCGATCTCTGACTCAGCAGCCGACCGACACCCGGGTGCCAATACACTGAATTTAGAAGAATGTATCTAAGTATGTTTATTCGCATTCTAGAACCTATAATAAATCTGCTTGCTTTAGGTCTAGATAGTGCTGTATAGTATGTCCTAGAATAAAAAAATAGTTATTTTATTACATAAAAAAACGGCCAAGTGCGAGCCGGACTCGCGCCCTGAGGCTTCCTAACAAAATTGTAGTAAGGAATGAACTTAACATTGATGAAGGGCTAGGTCACACAAACTAGGCTGACCATATATGCCGATGGACCGATGGCGCCAAGCGGGAGAGTAGAGACCTCGAGTTGGTACCTAAAGAAAAGGTGGGACGGGACACACCCCAGCCAGAAGACCTGACGACCTGAGATACTCTATAGATTTTGATTCCTTGGCATGTGTCTAAATATACTGCATAAATGACCGTATGTTTTGATGGCATTGGTGTAGAACTGGGATGCCGGCTTTAATAATATTTCAACTTCATACCTCCACGCGTTCCTGATAAAAAGATCTTGACAGACAGACATACATAATACTTTTTTTTATGTGAGTAACTACATATTTACTGTTTTCGGACATTTCCTTAACTAGTGCTATACGATCTGCTTCTTGCCAAATTTCATGAATCTAGCTCTGCGGGAAGTGCCATATAGGTTTTGATACCTATGATATTTATATATATTTTTATCCGCATTCTAGAACCCACAACACAAGCTAGTTAAGCTATGGTTACTTTGGGTCTAGATATCACTGTGTAGAATATCATAGAATATTTATTTATTTAATTCAGAACTAATATTAATAAAGACAATTTCAAGAAAATGTCATGTATAGTTTAAATCAATTATTGCAAACAATCAGTTTGAAGCAACTTTTCTTTAACTAAACTCTTTATTAATCGCAAGATTGTTGTTCAGCTTCCCAACTATATTGTGTTCAACTTATTTATTTTTAAACATCACCTGTTCATACAATATTCAGCCGTATTCCCGCATTTATGAAGAGTATATTACCTTGGATGTTGGTAAGTTACTAGGCTACACTAGTTCGCTTCAGTAACCCATTTTCTACAGGTAATTCAAAACATTTAGTAACTGAAGCCTTGCAGTTTCCCCTTTATTTGTGTTGGACTTATTTAGCAGCGTCACTTTTATTTGAAACTAGCTGTTGTCTGCAATGTCTGCGGCTTCACTCACGGAATTACTGATCCTGTTCTCGCGACCGACATTCTATAAGATTAAAGCCATTCTAGATTATAACCTATGTCTATATCAAATTTCTCTTAGATCGTCGCAGTCGGTCTGCTGTGATTGATAAACATCCATCCATTCATCTATCCATCCATACATATACCCGTCCATCTATCCATACATTCATTCATCCATTTGCCTATCCGTCCTTCCGTCCAAACATCCATCCATCCAAACTTCCGCATTTATACATTTATTAGAAGTAACTTGACCACCTTTTTTTTTTTCGTGCGGAAATCCCTTCGGATACCCCCCCGCCGGCCAGCGGGAACGGTTATGTCGGGCTTGAACCGACTAAAACCGCACGCCGTCTCGGGACTTCAGACGCCGGGGTGTAAGGTTGCCCATAGAGCATATCCCTCGCACCCCGACTGACCCTGGGCTATCTCCAGTTTCGAGATGGCCCCCTCGGGTTTGGAAACCACGGTGTCCCCGTCTTGCCCCGGTTTGGGGGAGGGGCGCTAGTCGCCCCACCGTCCCGGCCTGCTTCTGCTGGGGTGACAGGCGGCCTCACCTGCCACCCCCAGGCCTGCGCTCATGGAGGACGGAGGTCGTTAAGCGAGTAAGTTGAGCACCTATGGCACAGATTAGATAATAGTTACTACCCAATAGTACTAATGCTTATTACATGTTGCTCATTAGTTTATTCATTAATTTTAGGCCTTTTTAACTGGCGAAGTACCACCCTTCCTCTTAACTAGCAAAAGGTGCACATAGCTAATTGGTGAACAAATTTGGAGTTACGAGTGGCTTTTTTTTTGTGCGGAAATCCCTTCGGATACCCCCCCGCCAGCCAGCGGGGGCGGTTATGTCGGGCTTGAACCGACTAAAACCGCACGCCGTCTCGGGTCTACAGACGCCGGGGTGCAAGGTTACCCATAGAGCATATCCCTCGCATCCGACTCACCCTGGGCCATTCGCAGTGTCCCCTCTGATAACAGCAGAGGGGTACCTGGAGCGGCCCCCACCCGCGCGGGCCTTGCTGGCCCGCCATACTCCGACCCCCTCGTGCAATGGGGTCAGCTGGCCCGGAAAAGGGCCGGTTGGTCAGACTCTTGGCCGTTGACGCCAGCTACTCCAGAGGAGCAATCAATGATGCGTCATCGCCCACGTTGCCCAGGGTGCACCAAACTTGGAGGTGATCCAACCAGTCGCATCCCGAGTTACGAGTGCCTACAATGCACCCCGGTAACTACATACCATCAGCCGGCTTCTGTTCTTGTTTGCTACTTCAGCAGAAAATAAAAAATACCGAACATAACTTACTGAGCAAACAAGAATATCACTTTATTTTGTTCCATTAAAAGAGAATCAATAAGTTGTAAGCTCCTTCAGGATTCAATAACAAACAGAATAGATACATTGCCGATTTGTCGAAGTTGCTGACGTAATTCAAATTCAAGTGAACTTTCATTATGTTTCAAACAACTTCGTAGAATTTTGAATTAAGCTTTTTTTTCCATTTCGATTCTATAGCAGTATATAGAAGTAGTATATAGAAGTAGCTTTACGCATTCCAATTTACATATCGCTTCAGCTATAAAACCGTTCATAAAATACTAAGCAATATATGAAATTATATTAGTTTTAACCTCTGGCTTTAAATTATTAGTTAAAATGTATCGCAATAATAATTACTCTACGATATGGGTACTACTAGCTGTGCCTGCGACTTCGTCCGCGTGGACTTGACCTAGGTTAAACTAAAAGTAGCCTAAGTTACTCCTTATAATATCAGCCATCTGTAGTAACAATCCTCTCAGAATTGGCGCACTTACTTCGGAGATTACCCGAAATAAACAGACAGTAGCGCATCAAATCCATCTATCCAAATAATAAATATCTAAAATCTATATGCACACTAAGTATAAGTTCTAGAATACAAATAAACATACTTAAATACATTATTTTGATGCTCGTATTTATTCTAATTTGTAAGTATACAGCAACTTTTATAGCTGGCTGAACCTGCGACATTCCTAAGCATGTTTTTCCATAAGAACAGAACGTGAAACTCTACCTCCTGAAGCATTCAAGGTCACGTGTGTAGTGTAATCTACTCACCATATTTACCCACACATACATATTCACACACGACATCATATCAGCACGCATTTACTATACAATATAAGTATAAATATATCTGTCGACACACCAATATTAGGGGGCCATCTCGAAACCGGAGATGGCCCAGGGTCAGTCGGGGTGCGAGGGATATGCTCTATGGGCGACCTTACACCCCGGCGCCTGTAGACCCGAGACGGCGTGCGATTTTAGTCGGTCTCCGACGTAAGCGGCCTCGCTCGGGTGGACCGTCCCTTGACCGTAGCAGAAGCTCCGGGCACCGGACGATCTCCTCGAGCGAGGACGATCGGCCGGCCAAAATATTGGCCACCGCGGCGGCTAGAACGCCGAAGCAGCCGGTGCACGTCCCTCCGCTACCCAGCGGCAGGGACCAAGGCGTCCCCGCGGCGAGGGAGCTCCTCACAGCGCTTGCCCGCATTACCGACTCCATAAAAGGGTCAAAAAATGTGTCGGGAAAGAAGAAGACGGTGGCTGAAAACGTCGCCGTCGCCAGGACGGCGCTGGAGGAGCTCCTCGGTAGGAGCGTCTCCGAGGAGGAGGCGAAGCTCAGGGCCCGGGTCACAAGCCTGGAAACTGAGCTGGCCAACTCCTTGGAGCAACAGCGGGTCCTCCGGGAGGAGGTCAGGTAACTGACCCAGATGGTGAGGGGATCCCCGGAGGCCCAGAAGGCCCTAAGAGCCCAAGGGGTGGCGGACCACCCGAGGGCTCTCGTGCCGCAGGGGGGGACGCCTACGTCGTCGTCGGCGCCAAATCCGGCACCAAAGCCGGCGCCAAAGTCGGCACAAAAGGTGGCGCCGAAAACAGTGCCTAGGCTGGTGCCCAATCCGGCACTCGAGATGGCGCCTGAGCCTGCACCGAGTGTGGTGCAGCTCCTGGCGGCCATCGAGAGGCGGCTTGGCGTGTTAGAGGACCGGGCTTACCGTCCCCCACTGGCACGGCCCACGTCTTTCGCCGGGGCTGCTGCCAGTGGTAAACCCGGCCTCACAGGCCAAAAGTCCGCCGCCCCAGTGGCCCCAACGCCACAAGGGAAGGGGAAGAAGCGCGGCACCCCCGCCCCCGCCATAACCGCCGCTCCCGCTGCACCCGAGCGTTCCTCCAGAGGGGAGGAATGGGTGGTAGCGGGAGCCGCCAAAAAGGCGAAAAAAGCCGCCAAAAAGGCGGCTAAGAAGGCGGCAAAAGCCGCTGCGGCGAAGGCGCCGAAGAGGCTCCGCGCCCCACGATCCACTGCCGTCGTCCTGACGGTGACGACGGAGGGTGTGGAGAAGGGCGTGGGGTACGCCCAGGTCCTGAGGCAGGTTAAAGCCTCAGTGGACCTCAAGGCCCTCGAGATTGAGGGGGGGCTCCGGTGCAAAACAACTCGCACCGGAGCTCGCCTCCTCGAGGTCTCCGGCGCCACCAGCGGCCCCAAAGCCGACGCCCTAGCGGCCAAGCTGAGGGAGTCGCTGGATACCGAAGCCGTCCGCGTCACCAGACCCAACAAATGCGCAGGTTTGCGCATTTCGGGTCTGGATGACGCGGCCACGACGGAGGAAGTCATCTCCGCTGTCGTGGAGGCGGGCGGCTGCCCCCGTGATCAGGTGAGAGCTGGAGAAATCCGCTTCATCTCCACCGGTCACGGCACAGCAGTCGTCAACTGCCCCGTCGCAGCGGCGCAGAAAATTGCGGACGAACGGAGCCTCCTCTTTGGGGGCTTCCTAAAGGCGCGGGTGCAACTCCTGCAGCCCCGCGAGACCAGGTGCTTCAGGTGCCTGGCCGTAGGGCATGTGGGAGTGCAGTGCACAGCGGGAGACACCGTGGGGGATCGGTGCTTCCGCTGCAGTCAGCCCGGGCACAAGGCCAGTGCTTGTGATGCTCCGCCGCGCTGCTACAAATGCGTAGCGGAGGGCAAAGCGGCGGAGCACCGGGCGGACAGCAGAATCTGCGCCGCCTCGAGGCCAAAGCCCCGTTCGTCCGCAACGGGTAGCGGGGGTGCCGCTCAAGAGCGGCCACATTCGCGGCGGGATGCGGAGATGGACGTCCATTAATGAACACACCAATCCGCATCCTGCAGGCGAACATAAACCACTGCACCGGTGCTCAGGATCTTCTGTACCAGAGCATCGTGGAGTGGTCTATCAATGTGGTCGTGGTCGATGAGCCGTACTGGGTCCACCCCGGAAGCCCGGTGGACCTGGACGGCGTAGCGACCGTCTTCGGGGGCTCCGCCGCGGACACCTCGCGCCTTGCACTCATTGCAAGGTGCAGAGGCTATGTCGCGGCGGACAATGAGGGCTTGGCTGTCGTGGCCGTCTACTTCTCGCCAAGCCTTGACCAGTACGAGCTTGAGCTAAGGCTCGCTGAACTGGACATTGTTCTCGCTGCGTGCCGTCCTCGTCCTGTCTTGGTCCTGGGAGACTTTAACTCCTGGTCTCAGGCCTGGGGCTCCCGGGAAACCAATGACAAGGGGCGAGTACTGGAGGACTGGGCCAACACCCATGGTCTAGAGGTCCTCAACCGGGGGAATGTCGCCACCTGGGAGCGGCGGGGGCTCAGTTCGGTCGTGGATGTCGCGTTCGCGACCCCTGCTCTCGCCCGCCGCGTCCAGGGTTGGCGCGTGGTGGAGGAGGAGGAGACGGATTCCGACCATAAGTACATTCGGTTCAACGTCTCCCCTCCAACTAACCTGCCGCCGACAATCGCGAATCCCCCGGATCCACGTTGGGCGCTCAGACACCTGGATCGGGAGGCTCTCCTGGAGGCATCCATAGTGCTGGCCTGGATTCCGTCACCGGCCAGGCCTGCCGATGTCGACGCAGAGGCGGAATGGTTCAGGAGAGCCATGTCGCATATCTGCGATGCGGCGATGCCTAGGGTTAAGCCCGGCCCGGCCAAGAAACAGGTGTACTGGTGGTCAACGGAGATCGCACAGCTGCGAGCAGCGTGCGTGACCGCTCGCCGCCAGTACACCAGGTTTCGCCAGAGGCGTCGCCGACCAGACGATGCGGCAGCCCGAGAGGCGGAGCTGTATGAGGCGTACAAGGGGGCCAAGAGGACCCTCCAGGAAGCCATAAAGCAGGCCAAACGGCGGGCCCGCGAAGAGCTGCTGGAGTCTCTTTAGCAGAACCCATAGGGGCGTCCTTACCTTGTGGTCAGGGGCAAAATCCGCCCAAGGGCGCCCCTGCTGACCCAGAGTCTCCAGCCGGAGCGGCTGGAGGGGATACTGGGCTCCTTGTTCCCAGCGAGAGCGGAGGAGCATGTCCCTCCGCGTATGGCTCCGCCTCAGGCGCCTGACGCTGATAATAGCGAGAGCGATGTGCCCGAAGTCAGGGAGAGTGAACTGGGGGTAGCAGTGCTCCGGCTTAAAGCCCGGAAATGCACTGCCCCCGGACCCGACGGCATTCCAGGCCGAGCATGGGTCCTGGCCCTGGAGGAACAAGGGCCTCGACTGGTGGCGCTCTTTAGCGCATGCCTCGAAAGGGGCCAGTTTCCAAAGGCTTGGAAGACGGGGAAACTGGTCCTTATCCGTAAGGCGGGGCGGCCGGCGGACCAGCCATCCGGTTACCGGCCGATCGTGTTGCTCGACGAGGTGTGCAAGCTCTTTGAGCGGATTATTGCAGAGCGCCTCGTCGAGCATCTCACGAATGTGGGGCCAGATCTGGCGGACAACCAGTTCGGTTTCCGCCGGGGGCGCTCCACCGTGGAAGCGATCATGCGCGTTAGGCGCCTGGCGGAGGAAGTAATCTCGCGGGGTGGGGTGGTGGTGGCGGTGTCTCTTGACATCGCCAACGCCTTCAACACTCTACCCTGGAGCTGCGTTAGGGAGGCGCTCGCGTATCACGGAGTGCCTCCTTACCTCCGCCGCATTGTCGAGGCATACCTATTCGAGAGGGCCATAGTTTACCCGAGCTGGCTAGGGCCAGGGCGGCGAGAAGTGTCGTGCGGTGTTCCGCAGGGGTCGGTCCTAGGGCCACTCCTGTGGAACATCGGATACGACTGGGTGCTGCGCGGTTCGTTGCTCGAGGGTGTCAGCATAACGTGTTATGCTGACGACACCCTCGTTATGGCGCGGGGAGCAACGCACCGAAGCGCGGCACTAAAGGCCACGGCAGGGGTTGCTCAAGTCGTGGGTCGAATACTCGAGGTGGCTCTCCACAAATCCAAGGCTATGTGTTTCCACGGGCCTCGGAGGGGGCCACCTGCGGGAACCAGCATAACCGTAGGGGGCGTAAGCATCGGCATCGAGCCCACGATGAAGTACCTTGGGCTCGTACTCGATAGCCAATGGGACTTCGGACCTCATCTCCGAAGTCTGGTCCCGAAACTGAGGGGGGCTGCGGCCGCGCTATCGCGGCTGATGCCCATCGTCAAGGGACCCAACGCCCCCACTAGGAGACTGTACCTGGGGATCGTGCGAAGCATGGCCCTGTACGGGGCCCCAGTATGGGCGGAGACTCTGGCGGCCCGCAACGTGGCTGTATTAAACAGCCCGTTAAAAGCGATGGCCGTCAGAGTCATCAGGGGGTATCGCACGATCTCCGTCGAGGTGGCATGTCTCCTAGCCGGGACCCCTCCATGGGACCTGGAAGCGAGAGCCCTTGCGCTGCTGTACCAGTGGCGCAAGGAGGCGCTGGAGCGGGGCCATAGGACAGAGCCCCGAGAAATCAGGGCTCAGCAGTCCCTGCTCCGCCAGGAACTCATGGAGACATGGAGGGTGCGACTTGAGCACCCAAGGTGGGGGGAATCCACCATTGCGGCGGTGAGACCGATCATGAAGGAGTGGTTGGAGAGGGACCATGGGGACCTCTCCTACCGGATGTGCCAGATGGTTACCGGACACGGGTGTTTCGGTAGGTATCTGTGGCGCATCCACCGGGAGACAACGCCGCAGTGCCAGCACTGCGAGGATCCTGGCGAAGACACGGCGCTCCACACGTTGGTGGAGTGCCCTGCGTGGGCGAGTCAACGCCGGGATCTCGTTGCGGTCCTGGGCGTGGACGTTCTCTCGTTGGAGACCATGGTGAGGGCCGTGGTCTCCGACGGGAGCAAGTGGCACGCCGCCGCCTCTTTCTGCGAGCAGGTAATGCGCGCGAAAGAGACGGCGGAGAGGGAGCGGGAGAGAACCCTGCCCCCCGAGTTTCGCAGTCTGCGGCGAGGGCGCCGCAGACTCATCTACGCCCGGGACTACCGACCTCCATGATCGGGGCCTGAGGACGGCAGTTGGCCGACTCGCCGTCCTTACAGAAGCAGGCCGTGGCGGAGGCGTGTCGTGTGTGCCCTACACACGCCTGCCAACTCACCGAAGCGGGATAAAACCCGACCCCACCAGGCGAGGCCGCGGTGGCGGCCAAAGTCCGCCGGCAACCCTGCGGTTATCCTTTCGAGGGCTTACCCGGGGTGCCCGGCAACGGACACTTGGGGAGGACACCGTGCGGTTTTAGTCGAGACACGACATAACCACCCCCGCTGGCCGGCGGGGGGGTATCCGAAGGGATTTCCGCACGTTAAAAAAAAAAAAACCCGTTCAGCCGTTAGAACCTGATTAAGTTGCAGCATCCAAATATTTAAACGTCCAAACTTACAAAGATCATCACAAATTTTCACATGATTATAATAATTAATAGGATAGGATAGCATCACCGCCTAGTGTACACACAGTTTGAATATTATGTATAAATTGATATAGCATTCATTGGTGGTGGTGAAGCCGTGATGCAGGGAAAATGAGCTGGTTCCATAGGAAAGTTTTCCTCTCTCATTATTTTAATGTCACCTTTAAATAGCCGTATGTTGTAAGGTTTGTGAAAGAGTTGTAAGCGTTCATAGGCTCCGCTACCCGCTTCCTGTCTGGTAGACCTTGTGCTTGGTTTGTAACATAAAAAGTGCTCATAACCTTGAGGATATATATATATATACATATATATCCTATTAATAATAATATATATATATATATTTATATATATTTATAATATAACAGTTATTAAGTAGAACTTACATGATAGGTGCTTACATAATTATTACATAAATCAAATTATTAATAAATAACCATTTTGTCAGATATCACCTAAACTATCAAATGACCAAAACGCATGCACTAAGAAAAACGATATAGTGTGTTATTAATATCCGTCGTACCAACTAATACGTAATCTAGGTTGTACCGCCGAAACCACTGCAAAGCTTCATGAAGAATTACTTGCCTTTTCTCTTAAAATCAAATAAGATATAATTATCTAGAAATGAATGAAATACACGATTCAAGTAAAACAACAACACGATCAAAGTCTCTTTGAGCTGGTCAAATTGTATTAATTCTTGCCCATCTATACAGAGTATACACAACGAAGTTGTTTTCTACATCTGTCTATACTCTCACTAACTCCTCCTAAAGCTAAAATACAATAAAATATCAAGTAAAAGCAATACATACGCATCTAGCAACCCTAGTATTTAGTGCAAAAACATCATAAATTTCAAAGTCAAATGCTTCTTGACTTAATATAGCACTGTCTGCGTGAAAATATGTAGCATCGTGCATCAGTGTATTAAGGAGGTGTTATCGGTACCTATGTCGTAGTGCCAGTCCGTCGGAATCTATTAAGAGGATTACGCGATGCAGCCAAAACGGAAGACAAGGGTCGTATCCACGTCTCATACGAATTATAGGAATCTATTACACCGTATACCTAAATACAATCATGATAGATATTATAGTTTTACAGCATATATTATCTAACATATCATATCTTACCAGTTCTCGAACTTGTGATATTGACGACATAACAAAGTATAGGTTAATAATACTTACCCACATCACCTATAATTAGACCTAGATAGGCCTGAAATTACTACAACGAGCAATCTTGCATAGCCTCTTTCAAGTATATCTAGGATAACCCATATCCCATTCATGGGACAGCATTAGTTTTTGTTTATGATATTGTCGGAAGTTTACGCGAACGTCACACATTGAAATAAAACAATTTTTTAACGGATTCTATCGCGATTTATTTGATATTATTTTATATTTTCTCCCAGTGGGTCTCCCCGTGCCTATGGCTGCTGAAAAGCAACCGAAACGTCGGGCTCGAAGTAAAATATAAAATAACATCAAATAAATCGCAATAAGT
The DNA here is from genome assembly GCA_946251805.1 of Cybosia mesomella. Classification (NCBI taxonomy): domain Eukaryota; kingdom Metazoa; phylum Arthropoda; class Insecta; order Lepidoptera; family Erebidae; genus Cybosia; species Cybosia mesomella. Next base: position 29,452,586 of record OX276394.1, on the reverse strand, counting down.
AGAATCCGTTAAAAATAGTTTTATTTCAATGATCTTGTTTAGTTCTGAGATAGATAGATAGATGGATACTCTTTCTTGTACACCAACCAAAGGATACTAAATGTGTAAGGTACTTAAAAAAAACTTGTACAATGGGCGGTCTTATCGCAATTTGCTATCTCTTCCAGACAACCTTTAGATGGACTAGATTGATAGAATTGGGTAGTTATAGTGGTGCACCTATTTTAATTATAATAATATTGAGACACGTAAATACATAGGTATATATGTTTCGAGGGGTGCGACTGGTTGGATCACCTCCAAGTTTGGTGCACCCTGGGCAACGTGGGAGATGACGCATCATTGATTGCTCCTCTGGAGTAGCTGGCGTCAACGTCAACGGCCAAGAGTCTGACCAACCGGCCCTTTTCAGGGCCAGCTGACCCCATTGCACGAGGGGGTCGGGGTATGGCGGCCTGCAAGGCCCGCGGGGGGGGCGTGGTCCCAACAGGTACCCCTCTGCTGTTATCAGAGGGGACACTGCGAATGGCCCAGGGTCAGTCGGAGTGCGAGGGATATGCTCTATGGGTAACCTTACACCCCGGCGTCTGTAGACCCGAGACGGCGTGCGGTTTTAGTCGGTTCAAGACCGATATAACCGCCCCCGCTGGCCGCGGGGAGGTATCCGAAGGGATTTCCGCACAAAAAAAAAGGTATATATGTTTCGAATGCATATGATAAAAATAATATATAAATAAGTATAATATTTTTTTTTTTTAAAGAATCTTAGTAACCGAAATTACTAATATCCCCCCTAACCCCTCCAGCTAAGCTGAATTGCTTGTGTTAGGAGTGGGTTCACGTCCGTAGTGTAATGGCCAGGATTCGAACCCGGGACCTCTCGATCGTAATGTTGACTCCTTAACCACTAAGGTACCGACGCTTTTATACATAGTATAAATATATAGGTCTGATATACTATACACAATTACTCAAGATAAATAAATATACTTTGATACATTAAAAAACATGTTTTCCAATCGTAAAGTAGTGCTCTTCGACGAGTTTTTGGAAAGTTGGTAATGACTGTGTTCGTCTGCTAGATTCAGGCAGAGCATTCCACAGGCGTGCAGCTTGTATTGTGAAGGATTTGTCGTAAAAGGTTGTGGCGTGCTGCTGGATTTCCAGAATTATATTTTCCGAAGATCTCAAGTATCTCGTATGAGTGTCGTGCATAAATTTGAAGCGATTTTTAAGATAGAGAGGAGCAGCAGGATTAAACAGGATATTAAAGAGAAGAGAGAGTATATGAGTATTCCGGCGAAGGCGAATTGGCAACCACTTGAGTTTAATACGACATTCGGAAATGTGATCATATTTGCGTAAGCCAAAAATAAATCTTATACAGAAGTTTTGGAGCCGCTAAAGTTTATCAAGTTGGTATTCATTAAGATCAAGATAGCTGACATCAGCGTAGTCAAGAATAGAAAGGAGTATAGATTGCGCCAGTGCAATTTTAGTTGCTGATGGGAGAAAATTACGTAATCTCCTTAGAGATGCTCTGGTAGCGAATATTTTGCGACTAATATTCTGCACCTGAGCTGAGCTGTGTTTTGTAATTATACTTAATTGTTTAGTGAGCCCGTGTTGAATACAACTTCGGTTGTCTGGACGAACCTATCGAGAGATCGAAAAACTTTTGAGTAATGTACATCACTTTATGACGTTTGAAATTATTATTTTCTGTCACCTTTGTATGATCTTTGCCTTGTCTCTTTGCCTTACGTGAAATCGTCTTAGTTCAATATTCGCCAGGATACCAAGGAGTGTTATAGGGTCTCAGTTCTCGAACATTATTTAAAGAAAATATTGCAAGATTGAATGAACATGCTTGTTAATTTAATACATGTATTTTAACGTGTCTGGAGTTTAAGTATGAGATCAAGTAAATTTTTGTTACATGAGTAACAATGGACTGACAAAAATCAAAGAGACGGTAACATTCTATTGCTAGGCTGTAACAGATAAACTCCAACTAACTCTTAAACTATGTCAATGAGAACATTCACAGGATACGTATCGGTGTAATCGAAGCCGCTGCTAATCCACCGTCAGCTAAATTATTTATGCATTTAAAAGGATTTACTCTTAATATGAGGTGTAGCGGCGCGGTCACGACTCTCCGACGTACACTGAAAAGCTAATTAGCCCTGACATAATTAATATTTATCCAGAAGTTAATATTTATCTACGAGTTTGGCATGCGATATTACCTTTTTATTAACTGTTCGAAGGAAATGTTACATTTTCCGCCTAAAGTATTATCAAGATAAAACTTTAATTAATTTGTTCTCGGAGAATTCCTAACGTTCAACTTGCGTTTTCATAGCTTTTACAAGGTATTGTTTATTAATGAAGTAGTAAAAGTATAAGTTCCTGTAAGAAGTAAAGATTAAGTTTCTGGATTACGTTTGGATAGCGATAGTCTTTTGTGTTGGTAGCTGGGTACAACCACACACCTGGACCAGGACCTCTCCTACCGGATGTGCCAGATGGTTACCGGACACGGGTGTTTCGGTAAGTATCTGTGGCGCATCCACCGGGAGATAACGCCGCAGTGCCAGCACTGCGAGGATCCTGGCGAAGACACGGCGCTCCACACGTTGGTGGAGTGCCCTGCGTAGGCGAGTCAACGCCGGGATCTCGTTGTGGTCCTGGGCGTGGACGTTCTCTCGTTGGAGACCATGGTGAGGACCGTGGTCTCCGACGGAAGCAAGTGGCACGCCGCCGCCTCTTTCTGCGAGCAGGTAATGCGCGCGAAAGAGACGGCGGAGAGGGAGCGGGAGAGAACCCTGCCCCCCAAGTTTCGCAGTCTGCGGCGAGGACGCCGCAGACTCATCTACGTCCGGGACTACCGACCTCCATGATCGGGGCCTGAGGACGGCAGTTGGCCGACTCGCCGTCCTTACAGAAGCAGGCCGTGGTGGAGGCGTGTCGTGTGTGCCCTACACACGCCTGCCAACTCACCGAAGCGGGATAAAACCCGACCCCACCAGGAGAGGCCGCGGTGGCGGCCAAAGTCCGCCGGCAACCCTGGGGTTATCCTTTCGAGGGCTTACCCGGGTTGCCCGGCAACGGACACTTGGGGAGGACACCGTGCGGTTTTAGTCGAGACACGACATAACCACCCCCGCTGGCCGGCGGGGGGGTATCCGAAGGGATTTCCGCACGTAAAAAAAAAAGCCCAGTCTAACCTTGTGATGTCGTATTCTCGGAGAGCAGCATTGACTTGTTGAACTTGATGGGCGGGCGCATTATCATCGACCAGTACAAATTGGTGCCCATGGTTTACTCGGAATGGTCTGACAATTCCATCAATAGCTACTGCTTTATACGTGTCTGCTGTCATAAAGCCTCGATCCGGGATCAAAGGCGTTCTAGCTCCAATCATAATACCACCCTAAAAGTACACAGATTTTCCGCCTTGCTTGACTGTTCCAGTGGCAGTTCTTTGCTTTTCACGGTCTCCTTGTCTTCACCAGACACAAACACGTCGATTATCTGGATGAGTACTGATTCGCGATTAGTCAACGAACAGACAGTTTTGCCAAATATTTCCTTCTTCGACTTCTTCATTTTGCCGAAGCCTAGCCCTTTGCAATCTCTGACGTTGACGTTGGCGGGAATTCAGAGGAGCTCGCCAAGACCTCCGTGCTTAGAATCCAGACTGGTGCAAGCAATTCTGAATTGTCTGAGTGCTAACTTCAAGCCCAAAGGCGGCCCGAACTTCTGCTTTTATTTTAGTAGCGTTGATTGTTGGTTCACGGGCTGCCAGCAAACTAATATTGCGCTTTCGGGCAGCAGTAACAACAGTCAGACCACCACTGCGTGCTCGGTCAGCTAAATGGATAATTTAGCTGACCTCGTGGTACCTCTGCAACATGGTCACGACACAATTTGGGATATAGCAACTCTGCTATTGCTATTTCTCTCGTGGTGTGTCCTTCTTCCCTCAAATATACTATCATTGCTCATAAAGCTTCTTCTCTTCTCTTGGCATATTTTCAATCACAACTTTCCTCGAAAAAGTAGTGTGAAAGTTCCGCGAAAGTGATCACAAACTTTTTTAATGTACATATCTATAGTTTTAATCCTGCTAATATTATAAATGTGAAAGTTTGTGAAGATGTTTGGATGTTTATTATCAATAATGCTCAAACGGCTGAACGGATCTAACTGAATTTTGGTACAGGGATAGATTATAGTCTGAAATAATACGTAGGATACTTTTATCCCTGGAATAAGTTCCCATGGGTTACGGAAACGGGTACAAAATATTCCACGGGTGAAGCCGCAGGCAACAGCTAGAATTTTATGTATACACAGTTTTAACTACTCTTTAAGGGTATTAAAATGTGAGATAGTGAGAACGCTTTACAAAACCGAATGTTTTTCGGGCCCTACCAAGAACTTCAGGGCCCAAGTCATCCTATTTTTTTAAGGGCACGTCATTATGACTTTACCTCGCCTGATGGTAAGCTAAAGGTAAAGTCTCAGGAATGAGGGTCACCATTACAGACACGCATAATATTACAATAGCGGCTCTCAGCTTGGCGGCCTCATCAGATGCTTTTTCACGCCCCGCTTAAAGGACCCGGGACTGTAGGAAGAAGGATAAAAGAAATCCAAATCATGACGGTGCGACAAAGAAAAGAAGTGCTGAACTGCTTGGTTCTTGATGGAGTTGTTTGCACCGTGTGAGGGTGATACCTGAGCCTTGGACGTGCTATCCTCTATAGGAAAGGAGAGAGTGGAACTATTTGGAAGAGGTCATCGGAACACTCGCCATGGTAGAGACGGTATAAAACTGCCGAAGAGGCAATATCTCTACGCAACTGCTAAGGCTCAAGGGCGTTGGTAATCTCAGGACTCCCAACACTGCGGACCGCACGTCGCTGCAACCTGACGAGAGCATCTAGTAAGTACTGTAGCGTCCGGGGCTTGGACGCCACAATACCTCGTGTTGATAAAAGATAAACACAAGGAAAGATAGTTATATCTCATTTATTTATTAATTCAACAAAGCTTCCTATATCGAGTTTAGGGAGGTTTTTACGCGTATATATTTATATTTAAGCGAACTAGGGAATCGCGATCTCCGCTCAAGGACTGAGCCTAAATTTAATACACTTATATCTTCTCTTCGGCCGGCGGGCCCGGGCGGCGCGCCCAGTCGCTCGCTGTCAGCCGGACAGCCGAATGCAGCTCCAAGCAATTGTTTTTTCTTCCCTACACTCTATTTTAAATCAAACAATTATTTATTTTTAAACTCTGACACATGATGGCCAGGACAATGAACTGTAGTGGTCGAACAAGGTCGCACACTACAGTACTGAGCAGAGCCATCTCAGAGATGAGAGCATTATTACACACCATAACGGATTAGTGTCTTGTATAAAAGACACCGTTGCTCCGGCGTGAAAAACCGTCTCACCTTGTTCAGGACTCCGAGTTTACGCAAGGCTGCTTTGATTATGCTCTCGATGTATTTTTTGACGTTTAGTTTGCAGCGAACATCCATACCGAGTATATTTAGATTGCCCTGCAGTTGCAGTGGTACCAAAGAGTAGGGAGGGGAAGGAAGAGGGATACCTTTGCTGTAAACTTACATGCCTGCGTCTTCTTGGCATTGAACTGGACCAGGCTTTCAAAGCCGCATTGAGAAATGTGATTCAGGACCCGTTAAAGCTCAGTGACAAGAATCTGCCTTATCTCCTCAATGTCAACCTCACCTAAAAGCCGGCACACCTGCTGATTGACGACGAGGCTCTGCCGCAGGTTTCCCTATCAGGTTTGGGAGCTCAGAATGTAAAAACATACAAACTTTATGTTTGTATGTTTTACATACATACTACATGCAGACATACTATCAGAACCAATAACTAGGAAAACGCTATGGGTATGACAATGACTGATCGATACTTCATATGACTAGAAGGTTGGACTTTTTCTGGAGAAAGAGTTATTATTTCACGTGTATATTCTACCAGCCTTCTGTAAATGTTTTCAGTCTTTTTTTACAGTAATTAGTAACTGTGATTGCTGGAATTCCTCTTAACTCGTCCAGCTAAGCTTTTTTGTTTGTGTTTGTAGTGGATTTACGTCGGTAGTGTGATGGCTTTAGACTTTTGGGCTTTTGTGATTCGGGCCAGGGACCTTTTGATCTTCGACTCCTTAATCACTGAACTACCGACACTACGTCGTCAGGAATGTTTCGTAGAATTTTTTACTAATATATGTACCTAAATATTTAGTTTCGATAGCCTTGTGTAATATGTCGTAGAATACTAAAATATTATAACTTATTGGACCTCACTTTAACTTACAATCAGGCGGGGTAAAGTCAAATAGACATACCAAATAAAAACAAAAAATATTTTACTGTGCCTACGAAAATGTTTAAACATTTTCTGAATACCTCACAAGTCTTAATTGAAGTAACCAAGTATAATAATGACTTATAACATTGTACAGCGTGAAGCGGCAACACTTTTGTCTCACACCTCCGCATTGTGCATTTGACTAATAACAGTCAATTGTTCTAACGCCAATTATCGTCGGTGCGGTTGACACAATAAATATTACATTCGCTATGTTGGTATCATTGAACAATGTCTCTTACAAAGTGTCCCCTTCCCAACTCTGTGATGAAGACTTGTCATAGAGTGAATCATTTGGTAAAATTGACGGTATTGAAATATTTACAGGGTATTTATATAGGGTCACCTTATCTTATCACCTTATCACCTTAGGCATAGGTACATATATTAGTCAGATCGAGTACGTTTTTAGGAGGGGTCAGACATGTTTTCATAAATGCTCGCAACCTGTAGAGAGGTTTGTTAGACAGGTTGATTTTAGCCGGTTCGATTACCGAGTGTGGCAATCTAGTATCCGAAAATCTTTGAATACAGTTGAATTTTTTTTTAAATCAAAATGATGTCTTCTTTCAGTAAAATTGTACATCTACATTATATAACATACTTTCTCTACATGTATCTCTCTATTTTTATCATTATCATGAATCATGAAGAAATAGATGTTTACATGTAACATTGAAATAAATTCTACCCAGTTCCCTAATATAATAGCGTGATGATATTTATTATCAACGATTGAGTTTCTAATCAACTATCTTTTACACGTCTGTAACTCTGTAGTTTCGAGATTTTATATTTTACTGCTCATCACCTTTTAGCTATAGCGTGATATTTGTAGTCCGAACGTTAACCATGTGCGAGTTCTATCGAACTGCAGAATTTCGTGATGATCGGCTTTTTATTTTACCCTGCTGCTCCTATCACACTTATAATAGCGTGATATATAGTGCAGCTTATGACCATACTCTAGAAGAATGTTCATGCAAAATGTCAGCTGAGTCTGTTCAGCGGTTTTCAAGTGATGCTCGGACATCGATAATAAAAAACAGGCAAACAGACAAGAATTCTAAAAATCTCATTTTTGGCATCGGTATCGTTCCTAGAACAAATAACAATAATTTTTTGAAAAAATATTCAGTGTATAGTTTTCACATCATTAAGATTTTATTATATGTATAGATTTAATGACATCACAATCAAACTTCGATAAGCAGTGACTTTGATAAGTTAAATTTTTTACCAAGTTTATAAAGTAAAAAATAATATTCATCACAATAAAACCAAAGGTAGCAAAACAACCATCTCAAAAACATTAACTCATTTTGAAACCGCAGGCCAACCACAAGCGGAATCACTTCTTCTGTTATTAGATTAAGACATTTCGCATTTGCAAAGGGTGTATTTTTGATGCGGTGTGCGACCGCGACTTAGGCAACTTACAAAGCCTTGGGCGGGTGACGAATAACTTAAAAGTTGTCTTTCGTCTTACCCCTCACGTTTACGGATCGTTGCAGGTACGTGGCCGGCTTTATTTTTGTCCACGGATAAGTATTTTATTTATTTGTTTACTATGTTGATATTTTCTTATAGGTATTTCTTTTCTGTCTTAAGTTTAAAAATTATGATAAGAAGATGGTGAAAAAATTCAGAGAAAAACGAACAAACAACCGAAATCTAAATTAGTGGGTACAAAAGGTATAACTACACATTTATGCGATGACTGCAATACTATACTTTAATTAATCCATTAATAGGTATATCATTAATGGATTAATTAAAGTATAGTCCTAGTCCAGCTATAAGTTTTGTTCCAAATGAAAATGCATTTTTTTTTAATGAAGTAATGTAATATTATTAAAATTTATACCTACATATTTATTGAAGTCTTAGCAAAAATAAAAATATATTTTATTCGAAATGGCCACCTTTGGCTTTTATACAGGCCTTTAATCTGTTGGGCACGAATCTAATGGATTTACGCACTGTTTCCGAAGGAAATTTTGCCACTGCTAACTCCAAAGATTTTTTAAGAGACTCAATGTCGCCGAGTCGTTTAGAGCAGGCCATGTCCTCTAAAACTGACCATAATTTGTAGTCTAAAGGGTTCAGGTCTGGGCTAGATGAGGGCCAGTCTTTAGCTCTTATAAAGTCCGGAACGTTGGTTCCTAGCCAGGCTTGGGTAGTTCGTGCCTTGTGACCAGTCGGTTCAAGCCCGACAACCGCCCCCGCTGGCCGGCAGGGATCCGAAGTGATTTCCGCACGAAAAAAAATAAAATATCTTGAGTATCTTGATGTTTGAAAAGTTTTGATGTAACAGTCTACGGTGTAATAATCTACGACAACTGCTACGGAAAAAAGTTCTCGCGTCTCGAAAAAGCAGCTGATTAGAAGAGTAACTCAATATTTACATTAGGAGCATAATAATAATAATTTTATTAGAAAAGAAAAACAGTTTTAGAAAAATGTTTTTTGATAGTTAATCTAAAGCAATTTTTTTTGAGAATGGATTTACTGCTTGCTATCTTATGATAGCAAGCAGTAAAGGAATTCTGTGACCGATAAAAACTGCGAGAGGTCTATAAAACATGTTCGTATAGGTTATACACTCATCTTTTAAATTTTCCTTTTTGCCCATTTCAATAGTTTCCTTGTTTATGTGATGTATCAAATAAATTATAAATTTAAAAAACTTTAAAAAAAATAGTCTTTCTAATAAGTGCATAACAACACATATGAAATGAACCCAAACATGACGGGTTTATCTTGTTTAGTTCAGAAGTTTCTATGACCACAAACCGTCTCGTTCTTCAGACCGAAACATCAGAGTATTTATCAAGACAAAATGCATGAGCCCCAGTCGATTGCTTAATCTTCTTTAAATCAGGAGTGTATATGAAAACCGTCGGACTCCATTATCATACAAGCTTCATAGTACCATATTATCGCATTGTCACCAAAGATACGCAAGTATACCAAATTTGAGTCCAATCTAATGTCAGGAAGGGGTTTTAAATGGGCTCCAAGATTTGACCAATACTAACAAACTAACGATCTCACAGATCAAGGTAAATAAAAGCTTGTAAAAAGATATTTATAACAGTAACCATAACATACGAATAAAAATAAAAGAATACTTTATAAACCAAACGAAAAAGAATAAAACTTCATTCAAAAACATTGTAAAAGAAATCTAATAACGTTGACCACAGCTACAAAATGCATTCAGTGACCCGTAACTGGTTGATCTCAACCCCAATTGTCACTATTCTATTTCCCAGTAGAGCCATTGTAACTGGCCGGTCCCGAATGGAGCCGGGAACTAGCGAGAACTCCCGAGAATTCCCGACAATCATATACTAGTAATTGGTATTGAGAGATTTATTGGCCCTTGTCTCGAAGAGTTTACTTCGGAGTAACATTTTATCTAATCTGGTAGCTCATTACTCGCTGATTGAGGGCCTCGTATGAGTATTTTGTTATTGGATTTGGAGAATGGCGGATTAAGGTTAATTTTGTGACTTAAGATTATTTGGTGTCCTTTGAGTTTTATGGATGAAAAACGTCTTATGCAAAACGTTCTGTATAGAATAAGAAGATATAGGTAACTTTTGTGATATTTTCATTGTTTAGTTCGTGACAGTTTCGTTGGTTCCTATGATTGTGAAGTTCTGGGTTCGAATCATTGAGTTTTTCGGTTATGTAATTCTAAGTAGCAACAAGAACAATCTTAAAGATGAAATCTAAAAAAAAACGGCCAAGTGCGAGTCGGACTCGCCCATGAAGAGTTCCGTAGCAGCAAGTAACATAATAATGTTCTTTTTTAATTTTTATATTTGAGTTGATTAAATGAAGAGTAAATTGTGGTTTACGATTTATGACGTATATAAAAAAACTACTTATTAGACCTCGTTCAAACCAAGGTGTAATAAGTAGTTTTTATTTAAGTAATGTATATCATACATTTTTTTTAGTTTTATGATTCTCTTATTTTAGAAGTTTCAGGGACACATTTTACCACTTTGGAAGTGTCTCTCGCGCAAACTATTCAGTTTAGAAAAAATGATAAGAGAAACCTCAATATCATTTTTGAAGACCTATCCATAGATAAACCCACACGTATTTATGATTGACTAGCTGACCCGGCAGACTTCGTACTGCCTCAATCGATAACAACTTCCATATATATTCACCTTTTAAACCTTCTCTGGACCTCCACAAATAAGACCAAAATCAGCCAAATCGGTTCAGCCGTCCTCGAGGTTTAGCGAGACCAACGAACAGCAATTCATTTTTATATATAAGAAAAGAAGAAAAGATAAAACAAAATTTTAGTGTTTCAGTTCTATGTATGGGGACCTACAAAATTTATTGGTTTTTAGGGTTCCGTTGCCAAATGGCAAAAAACGGAACCCTTATAGATTCGTCATGTCTATCTATCTGTCCGTCCGTATGTCACAGCCACTTTTCTCCGAAACTATGAGAACTATGCTATTGAAACTTGGTAAGTAGATGTATTCTGTGAACCACATTTCTAAACTGAATAGTTTGCGCAAGAGACCCTTCCAAACTGGTAAAATGTGTCCCCCCCCTGTAACTTCTAAATTAAGAAAACGATAAAACAAAAAAAAATATATAATGTACATTATCATGTAAACTTCCAACGAAAATTGGTTTGAACAAGATCTAGTACCTAAATAGTTTTTTTTTAATACGTCATAAATCGTAAGCCGCCATTTACCTTTCATTCAATCAACTCATATATAAAAATTAAAAAAAAAACATTATTATGTTACTTGCTGCTACGGAACCCTTAATGGGCGAGTTCGTCTCGCACTTGGCCGCTTTTTGTCCTGTTTTTGTGTGAAAATCTTAATGCGGTTCACATAATACATCTACTTAAGAAGTTTCAACAGCATAGTTCTTATAGTTTCAGAAAAAAGTGGCTGTGACATACGGACGGACAAACAGACAGACATGACGAATCCATAAGGGTTCCGTTTTTTGCCATTTCGCTACGGAACCCTATAAGTTAACGAAAAGCAAAGTTGATGAAATGTTATGTAAGTCCTGACAAATCTCATCCTGAGAGCTAAGTTGCAGTACTCGTATACTAAAAAAAATTACAGTTATTGCTTAATTATGGCTCTTTTGTCTACAGGATCCACTCGAACTAGGTTCCCGAAGCCAGTTGACTTAATGCAACTTTGAAAAGGTCAACTGGATCCGATGGCAAATTTTGCAAATTGTTTAGTCACGAATAACATTGTTTGAGATTAATATTAGGAAAACTAGCTATTGCCCTTGACTTCATCTGCGTTAAAAGTTCGGAATAGATCTAAGTATACTTACTTCTACAGTCTCGAAACCAAGTATTACCTATTCCTAAATCTATACATCGCTAAATACTTTTTATCTTAATATTATTAAACTACACACAACATGACCCAGCGGCGATAGCCCAGTGTCGTACGTAACAGACTGCTGAGACGAGGTCTCGAGTTCGATCCCCAGTCGCCCCGGGCACACACCTCAGACTTTTCGTAGTTATGTGTGAATGTAAATTATCGCTCGCTTAATAATGTGCCCGGTAGATGGCAATAGACTCGCCCCCTATTACATTGGGACCTTAACATAACTGGCGAATCGTGGGTGTGTAATACACCTCTGCCTGCCTACCCCTTCGGGGATACAGGCGTGAATTTATGTTATGTTTATGTTATGTTACAACATGACCAAAGAAATCAACAGGACAAAGACGCTCACAAAAATTGCCTCAAATTTCCTCGTGAAGTAAAATAATATTTGAAGCGATCAGTGTCTCGGTTATTTTGTTTTCCTCTTAGCCCCAGGGGCTACGGAGGCCATGTAAATTGGTTCGAGTGGGGCGCCGCGAATACTTGCTTACGCTACGATTGTTCAACGATAACTTCATTTTATTCACTCAAGTAGGTGGAAAAAATGCCTTTTGGATATGGTTAGCTTGTGGAATTAATATAAGTAAGGTTGTTAGCTCTATGTCGGGAAAATTGCTATTAGTTAGCGATGAACATGCTTTATTTAAAATAATAATACGTTTAGAAATAGCTAACTAATTCTAAACGCATTAGTTTTTTAAGTAAAGAAGGTTTCAGTTATCGTCTGCCTGAATGACAAAAAAAAGTTGTAAAAAAAACGTAAGGAAAAAAACAGTTTTAAAAGTTCTAAAAAAAAAGAAAGAGAGCAAAATTAAATTAATTTGTATAATGTACCTTTTTTTTTTTTATCGTGCGGAAATCCCTTCGGATACCCCCCCGCGTGGCAACGGGGCGGTTATGTCGGGCTTGAACCGACTAAAACCGCACGCCGTCTCGGGTCTACAGACGCCGGGGTGTAAGGTTGCCCATAGAGCATACCCCTCGCACCCCTACTGACTGGTTTGGGAACCACGGTGTCCCCGTCTTGCCCCGGTTTGGGGGAGGGGCGCTAGTCGCCCCACCGTCCCGGCCTGCTTCTGCTGGGGTGACAGGTGGCCTCACCCGCCACCCCCAGGCCTGCGCTCATGGAGGACGGAGGTCGTTAAGCGACCTCCGGCGCCTGAGTTGCCTGCGACGCGCGGCGAGCAGGTTGCGGGCTCGGCGGACCGGGAGAGTTCTAAGTCTCTCCCGGGCGCGCTCCGCCACCTCCTTCGCGAGCATTACATGCTCGCAGAAGGAGGCGGCGGCGGCCCACGCGCTCGCGCTCCGCACCATTGCCGCAATCATGCTGCCGAGCGAGAGGACTCCCACCCCGATGGCTGCCACGAGGTCACGCCTCGGCGCCTCCCACGCCGGGCAGTCCGCCAGCGTGTGCAGCCCTGAGTCCTCGCTCGCGTCGCAGTGATGACACTCAGGCGTTGGCTCCTTCCTGATCCGATGCAGGTGGTCCCCGAAGCACCCCTTCCCGGAGATCACCTGCGTCAGTCGGTAGGAGAGGCTTCCGTGTCGCCTCTCCAGCCAATCCTCCATGATGGGCCTTACCGAATCTTTTAAATACCTAATCAGGTTTATAACAAACTGTCTCATCCCGACTTGAATACAACAATGTTCTCTCTCAAAACTAAGTCATTCAACACGAACCAAATACATGATTATAAAAAAAAATTAAGATCATAATAAGCGAAGAAATCATAATAAATCCGAGCAGAATAAATGAACTAATCAGGGGTGGAGGGGCACTTCGCTTACCCAATAAAAACAACACTTCGCTCTCGGTAAAAAAAAAACTCATTTTCTTTTATTGCAAGAGCCTAATTTGAATTGAGTGCTATGCAGTTATGATCCAACAGAGTGGATGATTTTAAGTAACTGGGAGATGTAAACAAAGTATACGTGTAGGAATATTTTCGTGTATTTGTTGTGTTTTGGCGCCTTTGCACTGTTTGAAGGTTCAAATAATTACAGGTTTTGATAAGAAATGTTGATAGTCGTATTCACTTTTCAGTGAGACTATCACGTTCTGTCGTTCTACAAATGTATTCAAAAGTGGTGGAGACTTATGGGATAAGATATCAGACTTTTGATCGCGTGATAAGGCGTTCGATTCCCATCCAAAACAATACCGACGTTATTAACCCAGCTCTAGATAAGCCAAGCTTTGTGGGAGACAGATTTCTGCACTAAGAGATTGTCATACAGATTACCAGGACTTAATTTCTAACTATATAGTAAATTAGCTAATGCCCGCGGTTCCGCCCGCGCGGAGGTTGATTATCGTTTTTTGGATATCTCTCCGGTTCTACTTAACCAATTGCAATCAAACATACGGCAGATTTTAAGTCTAACCAAAACCTTTCTAATAGAAAAAACCGCATCAAAATCGGTTCAATGGGTTTTGCGTCCACCCACACAAACAGATAAAAATTCCAAAAAATATATTTTGTGTTCAGAATCACTCATTTTACATAACCCAAGTTTTTTTTTAATATCTCCAATGTACAGACACAACTAATTTACAATTTTACTGAGCGAAGCTCTGAAAGAGTGAAGCTCTCTCTTAGACGACTCATGTATGTTGGTTGTTCGCTAACTCCTCTTAAACCACTCAACCGATTTAGATCAAATTTGGCATATATGCATAGGCATATATATATATATATATATATATATATATATATACAACATATAAGTGTGGAGATTATAGGCTAGGAAAATCAGAAATCAAAAGTACCACGGAGGAATAATCACCGGTTTTTTTTTTAATCTGATTTCTCAATGATCAAATAAGTCCCATTCACGCGATTGGTATTACATTAAGTAATTTGTTCATATACACAAGCTAAAAATTTTCACCGTTAGAAAAAGTCCTGGTGAAATTGCGACTATGCTGTTCAAGCCATTGTGAAGAAACCTACTATGCGCCCGCTGCGTGCCATCAGTGTCCATTTCGCAAAAGAAATTCCAAAATCAGATTAACCACGGAGGAATAATCACCAAAAGTACCGGACACCAAAAGTATCTGTAAAGGTGTAAACAAATAGGGCACGAGCAAAATAGAATTTTATGAATGGCCCCTTATCACAAAATAACTGGCTGGTTAAAAACTAACCATTAATAAACTATTCAAACAAATTACACTGATGATGGTTATCAGTCGGGGAGCTTCGCTTAATTTTTGCAACAGCAGAATTTATTGCAGACCTAGTAATAGTATAGATAGATAGATACGTTTTTAACCATTACTGCAAACTGAATAATAAAAACTAAATCGAGAGCGTCATCAAAACAGCTTCACGAAAACTCGGAGTTCTGAACAGGGTGAGACGGTTTTTCACGCCGGAGCAGTCTGTCTTTTGTATAAGACACAAATTCGCCCCTGCGTGGAATACTGCTCTCATCTCTGGGATGGCTCCGCAAAGTACTTATTAGACGCTCTCGACAGATTGCAGTGGCGTGCCATCCGAATCACTGGGAGTCCTGAGATTACCAATAGCCTAAAACCTCTGCAGCTGCGTAGAGACATTGCCTCTCTGGCTGTATTTTACCGCTTCTACCACGGCGAGTGTTCTGAAGAGCTCTTTCAACTAATTCCACCTTCTCCATTCCGATCCAGAACAACACGTGCTGGACTGCGATGCCATCCGCACACGGTGGAACCCATACAGTCCCGAACTCGGTGCTTCTTATTTTTGTCGCACGATAAAGAGCTGGAATGCTCTGCCCGCGCACGTGTTTCCTTCTTCTTACAATCCCGGGTTCTTCAAGCGGAGCGTGAAAAAGCATCTTTTGAGGCCGTCAAGGTAGGGGCTACCATTTTAGGATCGTCAGCATCTGGGATGGTGACCCATATCTTCTGGACTTCACCCTAGCTTCTCACCATCCAGCGGGGTGCAGTCAATTGACGGAATAAATATATAAAAAAAAACTATTTTGAAAACACATCATAAGTGAAAGTCATTCAACAGAAGCAAACTTATAATAGCATTTTTTACAACCAAAATGTTTTATTCCGTATCTGGAACATGCTTATTACCATTTATGTAAATATATTTACTACTTATCAGAGACCGTAATCTTAGCAATCCATGGATTCTCCGTGCGGGTGCCGGGTCCATCGCGTTGCTGAGTTGGGAACTCGGGACAGTGCCTGGGACTTGCGACCCAAGTGTAGGTTTAGAAGGGGCCCCTTTTGTTGATGTACATCAACACTCACCTTCACTACCCAAGTTCCCCTCCCTGCCTAACCAAATTTGATACGAACCTACTAGTGCCGCTTTAGACATTCGTCCTAGTAATGAGCTTATTGTAGCTCTCGATAGGCCTAGATCTTTAAGTAGGTTATAGAGAGATTTTGCTAGTATACCTCTCGCTCCCACTTCCACTGCATACAAATTAACCACGTAACCGTTTTTGATTAATTCGTTTGTGAGATCATAGTATTTATTTTTCTTTATTGTGTGGTCCTTCGGTATATTGTTTTCCCACGGTACAGTAAGTTCCACAAGAACCACATGTTTTAACCTCTTAGAATATAGGAATATGTCAGGTCTAGATGACGAAACCCCAACATCCTCCGGAATTTTGTAGTGCTTTTCATACGTGTCGATTAGGAGAGTCCAATCTGGGGCAGTATCTAAGATTGAATAAGGTTTGTTCCTGGGTGTTATGGATGAACCTTCAGACACAAAGTTGATATGACGTCTGTTAGTAGTCAATCCTTTTTGGGCTCTAGCTACTGCCAGACTCATTGCTTCACGTATGATGATAAGCACCTTATCGTGGCGGCGTGAGTAATGGCCTCTATCGAGAAGCACCCTACATCCTACTAATATGTGTCTAGCCGTCCCTATTGCCTCACCACAAGTATAACATTGTTTTTCTGTGGCCTTCCCCCACCTTACCAGATTACTCTGGTCTGGGAGGGTCATCTGAAAGGCGTTAAGATAAAATTTTAACAGGGCCGGCGACCAGTCATAGATCAAGGTGCGCCACTTTAAGGCCATCGGTATGCAGAACTCTCCCATTGTCAACCATTCATTTTGGA
Source organism: Cybosia mesomella (assembly GCA_946251805.1). Taxonomy (NCBI): domain Eukaryota; kingdom Metazoa; phylum Arthropoda; class Insecta; order Lepidoptera; family Erebidae; genus Cybosia; species Cybosia mesomella. Next base: position 29,435,670 of record OX276394.1, on the reverse strand, counting down.
TTTCCAAATTCATCGCGTGCAGTGGGCACATTTTCCTGAAATATTTCAATACATATTGTAAATGACTAGGTAAGCGTTTATGTAATACCGCCTTAAACGAGTTCTTACAATCTTTTTAAGGAATATGTGTGTTTGCAATTGGTTAAGTAGAACAGAATATGACAAAAAACGATTACCGACTTCTGCCCGGGCAGAGCCGCGGGCATCAGCTAGTTATAAATATTTTTACATGATACTAACCACCCACATTCTACAGTGCCTTTTGGATACCCAGGGTCCAGACATTGACTCAAGTGAATACCAAGCATGTCACTTAGCGCGGCTCACGGCATACTATATTGTCTTGGAACCCATAAATAATTTAGTCTGGAATAAGGTACCATCACCAGCTTGAAAGCGGGTGATATAAGAGCAAAAATTAGGCAAGCAATGTAGGTACATAACCAGAAAAGGTGGACGGACTCAAGAATTTATCAAAAAACCAAAAACTTTGCCATGACCTTTGGGGTTTTTAAATTTGCGATAAAACTTATATAATCTAACTAGTTTTGTTTGACTGGTGGTAGAAATTTGAGGACACAAATTTGTCACAAAATTCGGCCGAGTAGGTACCACCGTGCACGATTGCGAAAAACCCTCCATAGTAATCCAATTTCGGTTTGATTGCGTTCAGGGGTCAGCAAGTGCATAGCCGGGCAGGGGGATTGTGGTCGCAGCACTAGTGGGACCGGTGGGTGTCACGCGGTGCTGCGACGACAATCCTCTTCTGATGAGGCCGTCAAGCTGAGTGCCACCATTGTTAACATGGTACGTGTATATAATGGTGACCCTCTTTCCTGAGACTTTACCTTCAGCTTACCATCAGGCGAGGTGAAGTCAAATTGACGTGTCCCAAATATAAAAAAAAAACTCGCATGAAGGTTTTTTTTCTTTTTTTTTATCATGCTGCAATTGGTTAATACGATTTTTTACGAAATATTTCCCAGACCGGTGTTTTCCACTTGAACCCCCCGCGGGGTAAACGTATTATGTTTCGTAGAAATATTAGGATAATACATTTGTTCACAGCAACAATTTCAGTAAATAATAGTAGTATCTAGATTCTAGAAAATATAATTTGCATCTTACTTAATATCAAGATAGAAGAATATTTTTGTTCACGTTGAAACTTCGAGGGTTTATTTTTTTCTTAGGTAATTTGAATCTTAAGTCTCGACGGAACTCTTTAAGCGCCGTGAATGCTTTACCAAGTTTTTTTCGAGGAATAAACTTGGAAATTGCTTCATCAGGCTGCTCGATTGTTACCGAGCAAAAACAGATTTAATTAGAGTTACTTTAATAAAATACAATACGTACCTATTATGTAAGTTATTGTATTGTATTTTGAAAGGTTACAATAGCTAAGCTGATCATAATGTTTCGTCATTATATCTGAGTTATATGGATTTATTTTACCTTTACTGTATTGTCGAGGAATGTGCATATGACTAGCCAGGATGGCAAGAAGTTACTGGTACAGTGGTACTGAAACACATGCAACACTAAGGGAGCCGCCCAAAATCAAAGAAGTTAACAATTACTAGGTACGTAGGTAAAGAACCAGGTCGCTCAATGACCATCGTCCTCCATGAGCGTAGGCCGGGGTGGCGGAGCGACAAGCTCATTTATAATAACTTATCATCAGAGCGTTTGTCCCGGTTATATTTAAAGCTTGAACTTTAGAGCCTGGGGTCCACTTTCCTACTCTTGGTTTAGTCAATCTTGGTTTTACAGGAGCGAATTCTATCTGACCTCCTAAACCCAAAAGGAAAACCTGCACTAGAGTCACGTCCGTTGTTAAGCAGGTATACCAACTGGCAGGTGAGGTTGACTTGAGCTCCGATGATCTTGGTAGAGCCCCATACAGAAGACAGATAATTATATGGTTAGTTATTGTTCTGCGCATGAATGATTGCAATCTTATAAACCACGGTGTTTGTTATAGGATCAATCAGATTGGGGATTTTTTAAAGAAAAGCCAGAAACAAACCCTCTTTAAAATAAAGATTAAAATCTAGTGGGGCGGAAATCATACAGTGATTGTCAAACTTCGGGCCAAACTTAGATATTTTTGTTGCAGTATTTTTATTAAAAATTACAGACCTTAAGCTTTATGCATATTATTCGACGCGTCTTTATATATTGAGCAATAAATATGAAGAAAATGAAATCAAATCAAACGTCGTCGACGTCAAAAACACAAAAAAAAAAAATTTTTTAGGGACAATTTGTATGGTAGGTACTCGAAACCTTGAACGTACAAACCCCAAAATCTAATCAGTTCTTCCCATTAACCAAACAAGATGATTGGCGAAAGAATTTTTTAAATCGGATAAGTGGTTCTTGAGTTATTGCGTAAACAGACATCCAGACATCCAGACCAACAGACAGACCGACACAAATATTTTTTTTGCTTAATTAGACCTAGAATCATGTGAAACGTCGAGAAAAGTGATAAAAAGTGGGTGTAAGATTTTGATTTTTTTTCGTGATTTTAAGACTTCGGTGTCCACCTGGTTGGTGGCCCGAAGTAAAAGAAAGGCCAGATCAAGTGTACAACTGGCAAGCATGTAAGAAAACAATAATGAAACACCATATTACAGACCCACCAACTTGTCTGTGAATTGAAGAGCGTCGTTCTAATCGCTCTGGTGTTGCCATTCTCCGATAAATTAACGGGTTGTATGAAGCGAGTCAAACAGCGCGTGCGGCTACTGCTAGTTAATAAAATGAGACATTGAAGTACCTAAGTATAATAAAACTGTAACATTTCATTAAATATAATGTGTATATTTAAATATTTTTACAATATGTATGATCAACAGACCTTGAAGTACTAGGGCCGACATCATAATCATGATCAGTAATCGAGGACACGCCAGTTAAGTAATCATCCTCTGAATCATTATCGCTTTCACTATCGCTCAGCACATTTATAATAAATGGTTCATCTAAATAGCCACCCTTATCAAGATACTCATTTTGTAATTTGCGGACATGGTTGCAATGCTTTTTCCACTCTTCCACCATGATTTCTTCAAATGCCTGACTGACCAAGCTAGGCATGTCTTGACTTTTATGATCAATGTTGATATTAGCAACTTTTCGCTTCATTGTGCTCCATAGCAGCTCAATCTCATTAAGATCGCAATGATAAGGCGGCAGTCGCAGGCATTTGTGCCCATTTTCAGCCAATATAGTGTCAACATCATAGATAGGAAGTGGTTTATTTCTTTTTACTATTTCCAATAGCTGAGGTTTGGTCATCTTTTCGGAATATTCAAGGGCATTTTGACCAAGCCATTCTTGAATGTATTTTTTCAATGTATTGACATTTGGACTTTTATTAATACATATACTATGATAAGGAGCATTGTCCATTATAATAATTGATGGCTCTTTTAAGTTTGGCAATAATTTTTCCAATAGCCACTTTTTGAAATTGACATTATTCATATCGTCATGGTAATCACCACATTTTGTTTGAGATTTGAAAACTAATAATGCATTTTCTACAAAACCCATTTCACTGCCTGCATGAACTATGATAAATCTCTGTCCCTTGGATACAGGTTCCAGAACTCCTTCCGGTCTCTTCACCTTGCCAGCATTTGCCAGATGTATGAGATGAATGTATGTATGGTTCAACTAAATACTCCAGAGGCAATGGATTTGCTGCTGTATCATTACTGCTGATTACTTGCAGATAATTATGTTGATCTGCATGCAGATATATCATTCCGTTCCATAAGAACCTTTCTATTACTTTGAGTCTTTTTGTAGCGAAAACCCATTTGGTGAAGTAGTTTTCGAAGAGACTCACGTTGTCCTTGATAATCGATGTCTTCTTTTAGAACTGTAAGTAACTACTAGATTGCTTGCAGTCGGTAAGTTTACCCCTTAAGTTTACTCCTTTCTCACTGCATAAAAATCCGTTCCCGCAGGGGGAACGCACAGGTAGATTTCGTGAAGCAATTAATATTATTTTAAATAGAGAACTACGGACTTTAAACAATATTTCGTGAAGTTAACATGTTTAATTTTATTTTCTCGAAAACGGTAACTTTTAGCGAAAAACTTTTCAGACATTTATTTTAGACTTAAAAATGGCCTATCGATTAAAAATGTTTCGGACGGCAAGAATGTTCACCGGTTAGAAGTTATGATTCGTTTTCCGAAAAATTTTGGTTCCCCCCCCCCCCCCTCCACTTTTAGTTAAAGTTTTAATCTTATAGGTTTATAATTAAAAGTTGTTGGTATTCATGTATACTATGGGATACAATTAGAACGGTTCAAATATCTTTCATGGAACGTGAAATTTTGAGGAAAAACTGATTTCACAAAAAGTGAGGCGCTACCGTTCACGAACTTAAACTAAGTTTACACCCAAGCAATTTTTGACCGCAGTTTGAAAGCGATCGGGGCAAAAATGCGACCGTGAGAGTGCCGCAAATTTTGGGAAGTGGAACCATACATACATATATATATATATATATATATAAACTTTTTGACCAGTGGTCATTTCGGACTCAGGGGGTCATAACTAGACCTCCTATGAAGAAATTTTTTTAAAATTCGACAGTAGTCAAGAAACCAATAGGTAGATCGATTTTATCGAAATCTATCTAAAATTCATGTACTTTTCGTCGTATAACGCCCATATCGAAGTCAACGACAACAATAAAACCAGTACTTTGTTTTCTTGATTTTCCAGGCGTTCTTACTTTAGTACCGGTTTCTTCTGCTACCTTTCCTTCTTCGACTATTTTCGAAACGAAACCTTCACTTACACCTGAAAGACAAAATAAAAAACGAAGTAACTAGGTAAACTAGAAGTGACGATGAAAGCTGAGTCAAGGTATTAAATGCAGAAGTTATCTGGCGAGCGATGCGAGCGAACATTTCAGAGTCTACTCGAGTCGAGGTACAAGTTTCATGAGCAACATTTATGGGATACGACTGGTCACACTCACCTGTAGCGACAGAAACTCGTTTGGTTATTTGATTAAATGGAATAATCGGAGCTTGTTGGCGAGCTTCCTCTTCAAAAAATGCTTTCACCTTCAGAATAATATTCCGGGCATCACTTTTTATAGCTTTCGGCATGATTGAAAGCGCAAAATATTTTTAATCCAAAAGTAAATAGAAAACACTCAAACAGAGAGCAACTGACAATCAAACGACATTTTCATCATGCCGGCTGTAGTTCCATTTTCAGCCACTTTACAGATAAGTTGGTGGCTCTGTATGTTGCGTTGTAGCATGTCGCAATATATGGTGTCTGCCTACCCCATTGGGGAAGACATGACTGTATGCATGTATTAGTAAAATTAGTATGATTTTAAGAGTATTATACATATTTAATTTGGTAAATTGATTTCTGAACCAGAACTTATATCAATACAGATAGGTAATTCTGTAACTTATATAATTACGGCAACACTTAACTTTAAAAACTGAAAAGTAATCAAAGAAAAAGGGCCAGCTACTGAAATTCGGAATGACTAAAGTTTCTTCAGTGTTTCGTGAAGGAATTTAATTAACATTCCGCACTGAGTGGCGAGTGGACATGGTCTCCTAATTGCGGCCTGTCAGCTGCAGGCACGGTCACCCTTACTCCGGCGTTACTACTGTCAAAACATTGCAATGGGTTTTAAGCGAAATTGTTTTGGTTTGTCGAATTTCCATCGATAGATTGTTAGTGTTCATAATTTTTTTCAAAGAATTTATTAACCAAATTAAGAACACTTACGTATTTACTGGGGTGTATGGGCCCCCACTAAATCTAAGGGCCGCAAGCAAACTTTACCTGCAAACTAGTACAACCGCTGAGTGATGGACGAAGCCCTGACGCAGCGTTTCCTCTTGTGGTTGGAGGCTAAGCGACGTCTATATATTTTCCGGTTTACCCCCCGGTTTCGAGAGCTTCTGTTCTGCCATTTTTTCGATGGCCGGCGGGGGGGTATCCGAAGGGATTTCCGCACGAAAAAAAAAAGGTACATCATCAGTTTGATTAGTATATGGTCTGCGGAGTCGACCTCGGCTCATAATGATGCTGTGTAATCATTGCTAAAATTACCTATAGGTAGGTAGGTATGCTATCAACGGTACGTATTTGTCCATTAGGAATACTTCTGGAAAAGCCTAATAAAATAATGTTATCATAATTTTAGATGAAAGGCTATTAATGATTTTAATATTTAGCAACAAAACGTATGATTACGTTTGTAGCGTAGCGTCCATAAATGGGATTATAAACCGGCCAAAGATAATCCCGATGGGGTCATAAAATGTGGATAGAGGCTTTTAAAAAGTAGTAAAAACTCTCAGACATTAATTCGGTAACAGTTGGCAGGTGAGACTGGATCGATACCCGCTTGCTTTTGCCTTATTAAAATAATTAAGAAACTTCCTCTGGCTGTGCTCGATATTTGAATATCTTTAAATTGGTTTATATTTTGTAAAGCTAGGTAACCTATTCGTGTTTAGTTGAGGTAATCAGGGTTCTAGAGCGCTGAATAAGAAACTCAGAAACCATTTTTTATTGTAACTATGGTACCCAGATTTTTTTCTAGCTGATGCTGCCCCACTACTTGGTGGTGGCCTCCTCTAAATCAATTCACTTCTTTCTTTCTCTCCTTTGCTTTAGCATCAATTTCAAAGAAAAACTCAGACCAATGCTAATATTTGCACTGAACGAAAATGGAACCCTTGAGCTGTGACGTAGCTGTCGAAGACTTCACCGCCACACCTCATAGTTCCTCAATGTTCAGACATGGACATGAATGTATACAACTTGAACTAACAAACAATTGTATATTTTTGTATAAATTTCAACCTGAGTGTTAGTATACTTATTATAATACTAGCTGTGCCCGCGACTTCGTCCACGTGGATTTTAATTTTTAAAGTTTAATTCTATATTACGCCCTATGTATTACCTTTTTTTTTTTTTTTTTTTTTTCTTGCGGAAATCCCTTCGGATACCCCCCCGCGTGCCAGCGGGGGCGGTGATGTCGGGCTTGAACCGACTAAAACCGCACGCCGTCTCGGGTCTACAGACGCCGGGGTGTAAGGTTGCCCATAGAGCATATCCCTCGCACCCCGACTGACCCTGGGCCATCTCCGGTTTCGAGATGGCCCCCTCGGGTTTGGGAACCACGGTGTTCCCGTCTTGCCCCGTTTGGGGGAGGGGCGCTAGTCGCCCCACCGTCCCGGCCTGCTTCTGCTGGGGTGACAGGTGGCCTCACCCGCCACCCCCAGGCCTGCGCTCATGGAGGACGGAGGTCGTTAAGCGACCTCCGGCGCCTGAGTTGCCTGCGACGCGCGGCGAGCAAGTTGCGGGCTCGGCGGACCGGGAGAGTTCTAAGTCTCTCCCGGGCGCGCTCCGCCACTTCCTTCGCGAGCATTACATGCTCGCAGAAGGAGGCGGCGGCGGCCCACGCGCTCGCGCTCCGCACCATTGCCGCAATGCCCTATGTATTACCTATTTGCTAAGTGACAGTCCCTTCAAAATCGGCCCAACCGTTCCAGAGACTACCTAATTCAAACAGACAGACAGGCTAAAGATTTAAAAATTGCTTTTTGTTATACACTCATAAGCATTTATTTAAAACTTGTTATTTTAAAGGTATATTATAAACAGACACTTCAATTTTATTTATTTGTAGATGTAGATTTGAATAACAAAAAAAAGTAGGCAAAAAAAATATTAAAAAATCGGTCCCTGTTATAAATCAATTTTTAAAGTCGCGTGTTGAGACACAACTATTCGGTCGCTCGCGCATTCTGAGCCCGCGCGACAGGCAGAGCTAACAGGGGTAATAGTGAGGGGCGTCGTTCTGTGCAGCTTGGGCGCGACGATGGCAGGGAGGCCACGCGCGGTAGTGACCGACAGTATTAAGGTTATTACTTGTTTATAATTATAATAATTAGGGGTTTACTTGCAATGCGTTAAAATGTTGCAGAGATTTATAATAGAATAAAATCGTTAAATATAATTATATTCCTCTCTTGTAATGATGAGTGACGGCTACTACCAGTCACATATTTAAGTCAAAGGTTTCGGAGCTATTAGGGCCTGCGCTGTATCGTACGTGTGTAAATAATACGGAACTAATCTTGTGCATAGATATGCACAAAATCGTGCAAAAATATCCATACGATTTGCACACAATTGAGCAAAAAATTTCGTTAAGATTTGCACAAAATGGTGCAAAGAAATCCATACGATTTGCACGACAGATAGGCGCTAGCATGCGTGACACGCATGACGCAGCACAGGCTCTTATGCTGAAACCGGGGGACTTGCATGATAGGTTTAGTGACCGTACAGGAAGTTATGAAGAGTGTGAGGATAGGAAATGATGGCAGGTTATTGTCTCTGCCTAGCCCAGAGGGAAAAAGACTTGAGTGTGTGTATCTATTTTTGTATAGGGCCAAAATTATTATTATTTACGTCCAAACAAAACCTTAATTAAGAAAAAATTAAAACGAACCATTAATTAGTTTGAAGTACCTTTTTTTTTTTCGTGCGGAAATCCCTTTGGATACCCCCCCGCCGGGCAGCGGGGGCGGTTATGTCGGGCTTGCACCGACTAAAACCGCACGCCGTCTCGGGTGTTAAGACGCCGGGGTGTAAGGTTACCCATAGAGCATATCCCTCGCACCCCGACTGACCCTGGGCCATCTCCGGTTTCGAGATGGCCCCCTTACTTGCTCTCCACTGTGCCATCTGCTAATCAGAGGGACACGTGGAAAGCTTTCGAACAACCCTCAACAGGGCTATCCTCGCCTCGGTCGGAGTTGGCCGTAGGCGGCAGCGTCTCTCCCACCCTAGGAGAGAGGCGCTGCCGTCTCCGTTGCCCAGGGTGCACCGCGTAGAGGTCCCCAACCAAGCACCCCTAGTTTGAAGTACCTACCACATTGTTGTCATGTTTCATAGCCTAACGAGTACAGTTAGTGATTTATTTTCCCTATTTCTGAAATTACAAGCCTCCTAAGTCGTCTTTTCTGTGAGCGCACCACCACCCTTTCACACACTGGTGGGTGTGAAGAGAATTTCAATATTCCCGTAAATCCACTGTGCAAATGTGTTCAGCTGGCAATAAAATGATAAAAACTATCGATCAATAAAAACCTGTCGATACTTTGCATTGTGAATTAAATTGAATATTTGTACACAATTTTTTCAGTAGCTTAGTGGTGAAGGAGTTTTGAGGCCTTATGACCGAGAGTTCCCGGGTTCGAATTCTGACACGTGATTTTTACGCTGCCGATGTGAACACAAACAATTTAGTTTAGCTGGAGGGGTTACGAGGAATACTAGTAATTTCGTTTACCTATTAATATTCTTCTTTATAAAACAAAATTACAGCACACAAGAGATAGCTACCAGGCAACAGGGTGTTGTTTCTGTATATTCGGTAGATATCAATAGGTAGAGTAAACAGTAATTTTATATTTGCCCCCAAGAGTCAGACAGATGCGCGTTCTATGTTGACCGTAAAAATATATTATCGCAACCCCGCTCTAAACTGAGGTTTATTAAACAGTCGTAAACGGAAACGACAGGGGCTGGGCTATGTAACCTGTAATGAGTGCCTCAAGAGCTAGCCATCAAGGTCTAATATCTGTATTATAAAATCTGCTGGTAGCAATGTTTTGATAGCGGTGCACCGGATATTCCTAACAATATGTAATACGTAATTTAATAGTAGGTACCTACTGGTCTATGGTCTAATTGGTTGAACCAAATCCAATGAACCAGCTTTTAGACTGAATTTTCACTAGTGAAAATCTGTGTAAATCCGTTGAATAATAATTAGCAGGTAAATAGTAGTCAGGGGTGTGTGTTGGGTAACCTCCTCGAGTGTCGTTTCGATTCCGATCCCGCTGCAGTCCGGGGGGAATGGAACCGGAGCGGCCGGTACACCCTGGGCGGCGGTCAATGGCTTCCCCTTCATGGGGTTGGCATTGATCGTCGGCGAATACCCAACGTGGCGGGAACACATCGCTCTCCGTACTCCTCTGCTTTCAGAGGAGACAGGATGAGCGATGGTGTTTGTGGCTGAGGCCACCATAGGGTCCTGCGGGATCCAGGGGCGGGTTGGCCCACTGCTAACGCAGGGGCCGACGGGCACTTGTGCCGCCGCCGGTGAGAGAGGACTAGCCATCCTCTCGCGTCCCGTAATCGGCAGGTGATCAGCAACGACCTGACTGGTGGCTCCAGAAGGGTACGCCGTGAACTTGCTGACCGGAGGGCTTGCCTTTATTGGCCGGCCCACGACAAGGAAAAGTCTATAACACCCGACAGCCAAGTCGTAAAAACCTATGGATACCAGCCGACCTCCATAGTATATAGGCTTATCCAGGTGCAGGGGGCACCGCCTGGATGGACCACCTTTCCCCCATACTCGTGGGATATGCTATGGACTACATAAATATCAACAAACAAAAATTCACGGATCGATCACAACACAACAACCAGGGCAAGGAAAAAAAGGACTTGAAAAATGACGGAGTCTGCGCGGAGGTCGCGCAGCAGGGAAGCGTGGAGGTGACGCCAAATACCTCGGCGGTGTCGGAGAGTTTCGACACCGCCAACGAGCGAAGCCGGGCGAGCAGCCCAGTGGGTCTGGGCGTGCAGCGGACCCGCAAGCGCAGGAGGCGCGCAAAGGCTCGGGCGGGGGAGGACGTGTCGGATGAGGACTTTACCCTCACCGGGACGACCTCCTCTTCCAGCAGCGACGAGGCGTCGAAGCCGGCGTCCAAGGTGGCTGCGGGCCGCCGAGGGGCGCGGGGTGGCGTGAGGGCTGGACAATCCACCCGAGCTCTCTCTGCTCTTGGAAGAGCCGTGGGAAACTCACCGCCGAGGCCTTCCACCTCGGCGGTGTCGGTGTCGGAGCCGTGCGGGAAGACGCGGTCACTCCTGGAGAGACTCCAGAAGGTGGCTGCGTCGTCCCAGGGGTCCCCGGACCCTCAGCAGGAGGAGATGCTGAACATTGTGTTCGGCATCGCCTCCGAAAACGAGGCTCTCGCCTCACAGCTGGCCGAGTCCCGTCGAGAGACGGCTCGGCTAGCTGCAGCTCTGGAGGAGCTGAAGAGGTTGGTGGCAAGCTCCGCCCAGCCGGCACAGCCAGCGCAATTGGCGCAACCAGAGCCGCCGGCGCGGGTGACGCGATCGACGCGGTCGACGCAGCCGGTGCCGGCGAAGTCATCGCAGGCGGAGCAGCCGACGCAATCGGTGCGGCGGCCGGCCCAATCACCACCGGAGGAGCCCTGGGTAGCTGCTACTCGAGCGCTGGAGGAGAGGATGATGAGTCGGTTGGAGGCCTTAGTGGACTCCATCCGCCGTCCGCCTCTGGCGCCACCGGTGGCCGGCTACGCGGTAGCAGCCCGGAAGGGTAATACCCGCCCGGCTGCAGTGGAGGCTCTGCCGGAGCCGGCTCGTCGCCCCGCTCCCGCTCAGGGCCCCGCTCCCACTCAAGGGAAGGGAAAGGGGAAGGGCAAGGGGAAGACGTCCCCAGCCCAGGCCCCAGCCCCAGCCCCAGTTGCGGCTCCGGTAACCCCCACTAGAACCCCCTTGGAAGGGGGTTGGGAGGTGGCTGGAGCCAACAAAAAGAGGCGGAAGGCCGCAAAGAAGGCCGCCAAGAAGGCCAGGAAGGCCGCGGCCGCCGCGAAAGCAGCGCCGGGGAAGCTCCGTGCCCCCCGCACTACGGCCGTCGTCGTCACCCTGACGGCGGAGGCTGCGGGGAGAGGCATGGGGTATGCCGAGGTGTTGGCCAAGGTGAAGGCCAACGTCGACCTCAAGGCCCTCGAGATCCCGGGCGTCCGGTGCAAGAGCACACGGACAGGAGCCCGACTTCTCGAGGTCCCTGGCGCCGCCAGTGGCCCCAAGGCCGACGCCCTAGCGGCTCGGCTGAGGGAGTCGCTGGACGCAGCCGACGTCCGGGTGTCCAGGCCCATTAAATGCGCAGAAGTGCGCATCACGGGCCTGGACGACTCCGTCACGGCTGAGGAGCTTAGGCTCGCCGTGGCGGAGGCCGGGGACTGCTCCCCGGACACAGTGAAGGCCGGAGCTATACGCTTCGGCCGCGGTGGACAGGGGGCAGCAGTTGTCGGCTGCCCTATCGCGGCGGCCCAAAAGGTCGCTGACGGGCGGAGCCTCCTGGTAGGAGGCTTCCTGAGGGCGCAGGTACGGCTCCTGCAGGCCCGACCGGCTAGGTGCTTTAGGTGCCTGTCGGTGGGCCATGTGGGGGTGCACTGCACGGCGGAAGTGACGGCGGGTGACCGTTGCTTCCGCTGTGGCCAACCCGGTCACAAGGCCGGCACGTGCGATGCCCCGCTGCACTGCTTTAGGTGTGCAGCGGGAGGCAAGCCGGCCGACCACAGGGTTGGCAGCAAGGCCTGCGCCGGAGGGGAGCCGAAGCCGGGAGGCCGGCCTTCCGCCTCCAGTTCACAGCGGGATGCGGAGATGGGGGTTCCATAATGGATCCTCAACTCCGCATCCTGCAGGTGAACGTTGGCCACGGTGCCCATGCTCAGGATCTTCTGCGCCAGAGCATGGCACAGTGGGCCATAAATGTCGCCGCTGTCGCCGACCCATACACCCACCGGTTCCTCGGGCCTACCTGGGAAACCGCGCTGGATGGGTCGGCGGCACTGGTGCACAACCCTGCCGCCGGCAGCCCCCCTCTTGCCATCGTTGCAAGGGGACCCGGCTGCGTGGCGGCGGCGGTTGGGGATATAGCGGTCGTGGCCGCTTATATCACGCCGAACCGAGACCAAGCTGCATATGAGCAGTGGCTCCGTCAGCTGGCCGTCGTCGTCAATGCCTGCCAGCCCCGTCCGGTCCTTGTGCTCGGGGACTTCAACGCCTGGTCGTATGCCTGGGGTTCCCGACACGAAAGGGGCGCGACGGGGCATAGAGGCAGGGCACTGGTGGACTGGGCCGCACGACTCGGCCTAGTCCTCCTAAATCGGGGAGCCGTGGACACGTTCGTGACCTCGAGGGGTAGCTCCATCGTGGACCTATCGTTCGCGAGCCCCTCGTTGGCGCGACGTGTTCAGGGCTGGCGCGTCGTTTTGGGGGAGGACACAAGTTCGGATCACCGATACATTCGGTTTGACGTGTCCCCCCCTGCGAACGACGCGCCGGCTGCACCGGCTCCACCCGAGCCACGTTGGGCGCTTAAGCGACTTGATCGGGAGCTCCTCCTGGAAGCCGCCATCGTACAGGCCTGGGCCCCTGCGCCGGACAGGCCTGTCTGCATAGACGATGAGGCGGAGTGGTTCCGGGAGGCCATGACCCGTGTCTGTGACGCGGCGATGCCTAGGGCTCCGCCCTATAATCCGAGGGGTCAGGTCTACTGGTGGTCGTCGGAGATCGCGCAGCTCAGACGGGGCTGCGTGATCACGCACCGCCGGTGGGCCCGATTCCGTAGGAGGCGTCGCCGCCCCGCAGATGCGGAGGCCCGAGAGGCGGAGTTGTACGAGGGATACAGGGAGGCCAGACGAGCCCTCCGAGCGGAGATAAGGCGTTCCAAACGGGACGCCTTCCGCGAGCTGCTGGAGACGCTGGAGCGGGACCCTTGGGGGCGGCCCTACCGGATGGTGAGGGGCAAGCTGCGCCCCAAGGCCCCGCCGTTAACCCGGTGTCTCCAGCCGGATCTGCTCGGAGGAGTTGTTGGCTCCCTGTTCCCAGCGCGGGCGGTGGAACATGTTCCACCGCGGATGACTCCGCCTCGGTTGCGCATGGCGCCCGACGTGGAAGACGACGACGTGCCCGAGGTCACTTGGGTAGAACTAGAGCTGGCGGTGAGAAGGCTAAGAGCCAAACACACCGCCCCGGGACCCGACGGCATTCCAGGCCGAGCGTGGGTCCTAGCTCTAGTCGACGACGCTCTCGAGCCCCGACTGAGAGGGCTTCTCAGCGCATGTTTGGAGCGGGGCCAGTTTCCGAAATTGTGGAAGACGGGGAAACTGGTCCTCATCCGAAAGGAGGGGCGCCCGGCGGACTCGCCGTCCGCCTACCGGCCCATAGTGTTGCTCGACGAGGTGTGCAAGCTCTTTGAAAGAGTAATTGCGAAGCGCCTCGTCGAGCACCTCTCAAGAGTGGGGCCGGACCTGGCGGATGGCCAATATGGCTTCCGCCAGAGGCGCTCCACCGTGGATGCCATCATGCGCGTGAGGGCTCTGGCGGAGGATGCAGTAGCCCGGGGTGAGGTGATGTTGGCGGTGTCCCTGGACATCGCCAACGCGTTCAACACCTTGCCCTGGAGTTGCATTAGGGAGGCGCTCGTGTATCACGAAGTGCCTCTCTACCTCCGCCGCATAGTCGGGGCGTATTTGACGGAGAGAGCCGTCATCTACCCAACCGTGACCGGTCTCGGTCGGCGTGAAATGTCGTGCGGTGTTCCACAGGGATCGGTCCTGGGGCCGCTCCTGTGGAACATCGGATACGACTGGGTGCTTCGCGGTGAGCTCGTAGGCGGTGCCGCCGTCACGTGCTACGCGGACGACACGCTCGTGACGGCGTGCGGGGCGACGTACCGCGAAGCGACCCGAAAGGCCACGACCGCGGTTGCCCAAGTCGTTAGGCGGATCCGGCGGCTGGGTCTCGAGGTGGCCCTGCATAAAACCGAGGCCCTGTTCTTCCATGGGCCTCGGAGCAAGCCACCCGAGGGATCCAGTCTCATCGTGGGAGGAAATCGCATCGGCATCAAGCCCCAAATGAAATATTTGGGGCTCGTGCTCGACGGCCGATGGGACTTCGGAGAGCACATCCGAAGTCTGGCCCCCAAATTGAAGGGCACAGCTCTTGCTCTGGCTCGGCTGTTGCCCAACATGAGGGGGCCCGATGACTCCTGCAGGAGACTCTACGCGGGGATCGTGCGGTCCATGGCCCTGTATGGGTGCCCAATATGGGCGGACGCCCTGAGGACCAGAACTGTGCGGATGCTGCGCGCTCCGCAGCGGGTTCTGGCCATCAGGGTCATCCGAGGGTACCGCACGATCTCCTTCGAGGCGGCGAGTCTCCTTGCCGGAACTCCGCCATGGGACCTGGAAGCGAGAGCCCTTTCGCAACTGTACCAGTGGCGAAAGGAGGCGCGGGAGCAGGGATGGAACCCCGAGCCTCGAGAAATCGAGGCCGTGCAGTCCCAGCTCCGCCAGGCCATCGTGGTGGAGTGGAAGGAACGACTTGGGCAACCAAGCGCAGGGCACGCCGCAATAGCGGCGGTAAGGCCCATCATGGAGGATTGGCTGGAGAGGCGACACGGAAGCCTCTCCTACCGACTGACGCAGGTGATCTCAGGGAAGGGGTGCTTCGGGGACCACCTGCATCGGATCAGGAAGGAGCCAACGCCTGAGTGTCATCACTGCGACGCGAGCGAGGACTCAGGGCTGCACACGCTGGCGGACTGCCCGGCGTGGGAGGCGCCGAGGCGTGACCTCGTGGCGGCCATCGGGGTGGGAGTCCTCTCGCTCGGCAGCATGATTGCGGCAATGGTGCGGAGCGCGAGCGCGTGGGCCGCCGCCGCCTCCTTCTGCGAGCATGTAATGCTCGCGAAGGAGGTGGCGGAGCGCGCCCGGGAGAGACTTAGAACTCTCCCGGTCCGCCGAGCCCGCAACTTGCTCGCCGCGCGTCGCAGGCAACTCAGGCGCCGGAGGTCGCTTAACGACCTCCGTCCTCCATGAGCGCAGGCCTGGGGGTGGCGGGTGAGGCCACCTGTCACCCCAGCAGAAGCAGGCCGGGACGGTGGGGCGACTAGCGCCCCTCCCCCAAACCGGGGCAAGACGGGGACACCGTGGTTCCCAAACCCGAGGGGGCCATCTCGAAACCGGAGATGGCCCAGGGTCAGTCGGGGTGCGAGGGATATGCTCTATGGGCAACCTTACACCCCGGCGTCTGTAGACCCGAGACGGCGTGCGGTTTTAGTCGGTTCAAGCCCGACATAACCGCCCCCGCTGGCACGCGGGGGGGTATCCGAAGGGATTTCCGCACGAAAAAAAAAAAAAAAAAAAAAAGGTAAATAGTAGTCACTCTGAAATAGATGACACCGATGTATAGTTTCATATTGTGATTCACAGTCACTACATATTTTAAAATAAAGTCCTCCGCCGCGTATGTCTGTCTATACTCAATAAACTCAAAAACTACTGCACCGATTTTCATACTGTTTTCACCAATGCACAGAGTGGTTCTCGATGAAGATTTTAGTGTATAATTTATCAAGTCCTTTGATATTTGGGTAAAATATAATGATATTTGTCGGAAAAAAAGCCGTCTGGGAACTTTCACCAAAAACACTGAGACCCCTTTGAGATATAACAAAATGATGTATGGTGAAATTGTGTATCTTATATAGGCCGTGGTGGTGGATAGGGTTCCCTGGGAAGCGGCAACGGGATCAGAACTCCACGCGGGTGACGCCGCGGGCAAAAGCTAGTCTATAATAAAACATAAACAATAGATACGTACTTACTCATGACATGCATTAAAAATACCAGAAGTTCACTTACCCAGTGGTAACCACTGGGTAAGTGAACTTACTTACAACTGGAAAAAAAAGGCATTTCTTTAGAATAAACAGGGTTATTGTACACTTGTAAAAACTACACACAATACAAGCACAGGCACATAGTTTTCTTAAACATAACATAACCATATTTCCAAAGTAGCACAAGCGCTCAAACATGGGTATCTATATATAAGACTATAAATAGCTGCATGAAATTCATCAGTTTATAATATTCGTATTAGTTTATAAATCAGGATACCGAAAATTGGAAACTGAGGCCAGTCTTTACACATAGAAATTATTTAAACTAGAAATTTGCCATATTTATAAACTAGATTCGATAAAACTTTTAAAAGCCTTAGTAATTTTAATATTAATAAAAACACTACTTAGAATAAATAAGGTAAGTTGATTTAAACAAGGCCTGTTCCAAGCGTCCTTATAACGGATCAGTGCCAAAAATTCTTACTTACTCTAAGATTTGGCGCTTTGCCCATCTATGATGAACAACTTCCACGAGAGGTCTATAAAATTTCACTTTTATTCTATTATTTAGGCGTATTTACACCACGACGAAACAAAAACAAATGAAATATTGCAAAATTAAATTATACCTACTCTTAAATGCTTAAGAGGTCAACACCTTCATAGCGATATTCCAGTTTTTTGCTTGGTATATCGCCTTTTCCGTATGCGAATTTTTGTCTTCCCTCCCAACACAGCGAAAAGCCTGTACCATTCTACCATTCTCTGTACCAACTTCGTCCGTTATTTAACTGATGCAGCAACTAGTAGGTGATGCTTGGGCTCTGGAGGTGTTGGTTGTATGATTATTGCACTGCCAGCGTGCTCGGGTTACCTAATTGTGAAGTCTTTGGATGAGGTTTATGTTCCGCAGTGGATGTTCTATCGTAGACATGATGATGATGATAAAATGATACGTATCAATGATCACTGCCAGGGAAGCCGAAAACCAAGCGAGGTGGAGAAGTAAAAGTTTGAAAGCGGACCCCTGGCTCCGAGGTTGAGGGCCTCGGATGCAACCGGGACTCAATGCAGAGATGCTGATGATAAAATGGATGCATGAAGTTGATCCTTTCGTAGTGTGTATCATTCAGACGTTCTTTAATTATATAATATAGCCTTTTTGGAAAAGTTTTGTGCTAATTGCCCGATAAGCACAAAACTTTAACTTTAGACGACAGAAATTAGCAGAAATAGAGTAGGTATCTAGCGTGACGTTGCCATAGTATATAAGGTATATCCTGCTACTTAGTTCCTACTCATTTCAATTTTTATTCTTATTAAGTTTTCTCACTAATGAAAAAAGTTTAACAACCACATGTTTGTTACGACTTTGAGCACTTGGTGCTATTGCAAAACAGGGTTACACTTAAATATTGCTTTCATGAAAGAGTTAGTATATTTGCAAAATTTGTTCAATTTTGAACTTCCTAACCAAATCCAATAGTTGTGTCACTAGGAAAATTTTTGATCATGTCTATAGATATAACGGGAGTTATTTTTCAACCTTTGCGACTTACAGATATATGTCAATATTGCATGACCGTGGATTGACGGAGTAATGAGTACGGTCGCTGGAGCGTCTACAGAGGTTATTAGGGTCAGGTTACCATTCCCTATAAAGCGAGAGTTTGCCACCTTAGTAGTATAAAGAAATTCAACTTGGTTTTCTATTACAGTGTTGAAGTCTTACAAATTCTCGACTCTAGATAATCATGAATCTACCTATAATTTTGAAAAATGTTGGGCGTTAAACGTTGGGTGAGAAATGGACCATTATGTAGGTAATATAAGCCTACGGCATAATATATTTCTATGAGCAAAAGGTTACCTCAAAAGGTAAACAGCGATCTATAATAATCTAAGGTTTGTAAAGTTATTTGTAAACCTAGTAAACTCAGAAAGTGCTACGGAAATATGAGTGGTGCTACGAAAAATTCCAATTTGTATACAATGTGTTAGGTGGAACCCCATATAAATATCTTTGGGGCCGATATCAACCTCACCTGCAAGCCTCTTTCTTTGGGGTAATAAGGGGTCAGCTGGCAGTCGAAAAAGCCAAAACAAACCAAAATACAGAAAGAACGGACCCCGAGCCTCAAAGGCGCAAATTAGATGCAGCCGGTATTAGAGCTCGGATGAAAAGGAGACCATCTAGCGGAATGAAGTCGTTTTTACGAGTCCTATATCTGTATATTTATAATTGTTCAAGTCAAGTTCAAGTTTCGGCAGTAGATGCTTTTATGTTAAAGGCATCCACTAAGAAAGGATTTTTGGAAATGTCACTTCTAAAGGTGGCAAAATAAGGGTTGATCGTTTGTACGGATCTTCAAAGTTAGATGCACGAAATTTCATACACCTGCTTTTGGTTGGATATAAATAAACAAGTGAATCAGCGTTTTTCAAAAAGTTCGCCCCTAAGAGGGTGATATAGGGGTTGAAAGTTTATATGGGAAGTCCGTCACTTAGAAGCATGAAATTTCATGAACGTATGTCCTTTCAGACATAAACGAATATGTGTATCAGCGTTTTTGAAAATTTGGCTACACGGAAAAAACTATTAGTTGAATTTCTGAATGTTGATTTCTTAACAGTTGAGTCTACCATAAATTGCGTTACGACAACCGTAGTACTACATTCAATACAACAAATAAAAAAAAGTTGTTTTTTTTTTGTTGTTACAACCAAAAAAATGGGTTAGGCTAACATATTTTTTCATGTATAATCGCATAGCGGTCAATTTAACTAATAATTCGGTAATTTCAACATAATGTTAAGTTGAATCAGCAAATGAACTTAGTCAAATTTACAAAATTGATTCAACTATTTTCAAATGTTCCAATCAACTATACGATTAGTTAAATTAACTAGTGTGAATATAGTTGTAAACACCTAACATTTCATTACAAAGTAGAATCAACAGATACATTTAGTCAAAATAACAAAAATATTTTAACCTTTTGCTAGAAATTTAAAACAACTAATAAATAATATTTAAATCAACAATATTGCATAAGTAGAATTAGCAAGCGAACATAGTTAAATTTACAAAATTTATTCAACTGTTTGCAAACGTTTTAAACAACAAATTAAATTGGTAAAATAACCTATTGTGAATAGTTGTAAACACCTAACGTTTCATTACAAAGTAGAATCAACAGATACATTTAGTCAAAATAACAAAAATATTTTAACCTTTTGCTAGAAATTGAAAACAAATAATAAATAATGTTTAAATCAACTATATTGCAAAAGTTGAATTAGCAAGCGAACATAGTTAAATTTACAAAATTTATTCAACTATTTGCAAACATTTTAAACAACAAATTAAATTGGTAAAATAACCTATTGTGAATAGTTGTAAACACCTAACGTTTCATTACAAAGTAGAATCAACAGATACATTTAGTCAAAATAACAAAAATATTTTAACCTTGTGCTAGAAATTTAAAACAACTAATAAATAATGTTTAAATCAACTATATTGCAAAAGTTGAATTAGCAAGCGAACATAGTTAAATTTACAAAATTTATTCAACTATTTGCAAACATTTTAAACAAAAAATTAAATTGGTAAAATAACCTATTGTAAATAGTTGTAAACACCTAACGTTTCATTACAAAGTAGAATCAACAAATACATTTAGTCAAAATAACAAAAATATTTTAACCTTTTGCTAGTAATTTAAAACAACTAATAAATAATGTTTAAATCAACAATATTGCATAAGTTGAATTAGCAAGCAAACGTAGTTAAATTTACTAAATTTATTCAACTATTTGCAAACGTTTTAAAAAACAAATTAAATTGGTAAAATAACTATTGTGAATAGTTGTAAAAACCTAACATTTCATAACAAAGTAGAATCAACAGATACATTTAGTCAAAATCACAAAAATATTTTAAAATTTTGCTAGAAATTTAAAACAACTAATAAATAATGTTTAAATCAACAATATTGCAAAAGTTGAATTAGCAAGCTAACGTAGTTAAATTTACAAAATTTATACAACTATTTGCAAACATTTTAAACAACAAATTAAATTGGTAAAATTACTATTGTGAATAGTTGTAAACACCTAACATTTCATTACAAAGTAGAATCAAGAGATACATTTAGTCAAAATAACAAAAATATTTTAACCTTTTGCTAGAATTTAAAACAACTAATAAATAATGTTTAAATCAACAATATTGCATAAGCTGAATCAGCAAACGAACGTAGTTAAATTTACAAAATTTATTCAACTATTTGCAAACATTTTAAACAACAAATTAAATTGGTAAAATAACTGTTGTGAATAGTTGTAAACACCTAACATTTCATTACAAAGTAGTTTGAATTCTCTCGACTGTCTATGGTCTCCATCATCAGACCTGTAATGGCACTTATAACCCATATAGGAACAAAGTGCTCATCAATATAAATGAATTAAGTCCAAACACAAGATAGCTACTGTGAACCGTTGAGGAGTTCCCTTAACTGTCCTTCGTCTTCATCATCAGACCCCTAATGACAGTCACAATCTATCTAGGTGTAAAGTTCTCATCAATACAAATTAATCACTCTATCTATTAAAAAAACCGCATCAAAATTCGCTGCGTACCTTACCTACCTACCGAACTAGTTTTAAAAATCTAAGTTTACCTACATAGGTATGTAGGTAGGCGCGTTTTCTTTGATAAACCGACCGACACTTGCCGACAAGCCACGCGGCGCGGGGCGCTTTTTTGCCAAGGTGGTTCTTTCCTTTCTCGCTCTCTCTCCGCCCTGCATGCTCACGCAAGAACAGGATGTGTGCAAGCGCATCGCGGTAGGGGTAGGGAGGGGTATGGCGGCCGCGCGTCAATCTGGCTGGCGTCATCTTTCATTCCAATTTCCAAAAGCGAAGCGATTAGTCGGTGGCAGTGCGTGTGTGTATAAATAAAAAAATTAAAAGTGGCGTAATTGAAAAAAATTATAGGTGAATTTAGATCACTAAACTCACCTTTTATTTTTAAACGTTGATAGATACTTTACGTGTCTAAATATGGAAGATTTTGAGAAATCTCTGGTGGCGGTGTATCTCTAGGAATGGAGATTCTCTGATGAGACTATTACATTTTTTTGTGGTAAGTACCTACCTACTTTACTACCTAGATAGGTACCATGAAACGCCATTGTTTTATTCAATTAATTTACTTATCTTACCTACTTACTTACTTACTGTCTGATCATGATGATATCAATGAAGCTAAATTAGTAATTTATCTACAAGTAGGTAGGCAAGTAACTACATAAACCAGCACTGAGTAGGTAGGTACCTAGAATGAACAAGAGGTAATACGTAAAATTAACCTAGATTTTAGGTAGTTTTTAGGTACCTACCTACCTAGTTAATTTTCATAGTAAACTAGGTACCGAGATCGCGTACCTACCGACCGAAAGTAAGTAAATAATATTTTACCTAGCCTAAATAATATTTTTGTTTTGTTTTTCAGATAATGAAATCACTGTAGACCTACTGGCAGATATACAAGATACAGATTTAAAAGAATTAGTGCCGCATGTAAAAGAGAGAATATTGTTCAGAGTCGGCGTAAATAAACTATAAAAAATAACACATGTAAGTAAACCTATCTATACCTGTATTATTTTTATTTTGAATTTTAATCTTACCTGATAGAAAGTGACGATGTGGCTGACCTAGGAGGTAGGTAGATACCTGGTAGTCTTCAGGGGAAACAAGCTGGCAGTGAGTGCCAGTGCTTAGCGGTTCTTATTATCTACCTTACCTACAGCAACCTATCAAGGGTACCTATTTATTTATTTAGGTACTTACCAAGTTATGGAATCACTAACGAAATGTAGTATCAAACACATCACATAATGTTATTTTAACAAAAAAACAATGTTATTTTTAACCGACTTCAAAAAAGGAGGTTTCTCAATTCGATCGTATAGG